>CM064912.1:37171682-37224179 GCA_032727855.1 Quercus ilex subsp. ballota | reverse complement strand
TCAAAACCAAATGACTTGATTGCTTGATCAAATTTGATGTTCCATGACCTAGGTGCTTGCTTAAGTCCATAAATGGACCTTTTCAACTTGCATACCATATGCTCTTAGTTCTTTGCTATGAAACCTTCCGGTTGCATCATATAGATTTCTTCTTCAAGATTGCCATTTAAAAAAGCAGTCTTGACATTCATTTGCCAAGTCTCATAATCATAATGAGTAGCAATGGATAAGAGAATTCTGATAGATTTAAGCATTGCTACTGGTGAAAAATTTTCTTCATAATCAATACCTTCTTTTTGTGTATACCCTTTCGCCACTAGCCTTGCTTTAAAGGTTTCAACCTTTCCATCTATTTCTCTCTTCCTCTTGTAAACCCATTTGCAACCAACAGGTTTAATACCGTTATGTGCCTTTACAAGATCCCAAACTTGATTGGAATACATAGAATCTAATACAGATTTCATAGCTTTGACCCAATGATGTGCATCTATATCATTCATTGCCTCTTCATAAGTGTAGGGATCTGATTCAGCCTCTTCTGAGATAGCTTCATAAGTTTCTCCCGAACCTATAAATCTTAAAGAAGGCTGAACAATTCTCTCACTACGACAAGGCACCTGTGTACTAGACATCTCTTAAGTAGTATCTTGTGGTGTATCCGATACAGCCACATCATCCCTAGTTTCATCCATTGGTTGTTCATTTACAGGTTCTTTCATTTTAGCCAAAACAACTCTACTTCTAGGAGTAAAATTATTCATATAGTCATTTTTCCAAGAATTTAGCATTTGTACTAACAAAAACTTTATTATCTTTATGACTATAGAATAAATAACCCCTAGTTTCTTTTGGATAACTCACAAGCAAACACACTTCTGATTTTGGTTCCAACTTATCAGGCTTCCCTTTTAACACATATGCTGGACAACCCCAAATGTGGAGATATTTCATACTAGGCTTACGCCCACTCCACAATTCCATGGGTGTTTTGGGAACAGCTTTTGATGGAATTAAATTCAAAAGATGTATTGTTGTATTTAAGGCATAACCCCAAAAAGAAATCGGTAAAGTTGAGTAACTCATCATGGACCTAACCATTTCTAAAAGAGTCCTATTCCTTCTTTCTGCTACACCATTTTGTTGGAAAGTTCCAGGTGCAGTCAATTGGGATACAATCCCATTTTCAGTTAAGTAATCCTTGAAAACCCCAAGAAGGTATTCGCCACCACGATCAGATCGAATGGCCTTTATGCGTTTACCTAATTGATTCTTAACTTCAGCCCTAAACTCTTTGAATTTTTCAAAGGCTTCGGACTTCCATTTCATTAGGTACACATAACCATATCTTGAGTAATCATCGGTAAAAGTGATAAAGTACTCATAATCTCCTTTTGCTTAGGTTAACATAGGACCACATACATCCGTATGAACTAATTCAAGCAACTCTTGGGCTCTTCTACCTTTTGCATTAAAAGGTTGTTTGATCATTTTGCCTGCCAAACAAGATTCACAAACTGGAAATTCATCAAATTCCAATGGCTCTAAGAGTCCATCTTTGATTAGTCTTTGAATTCTGTTTGGATTAATATGACCCAAACGCAAGTGCTAAAGATATGCTTCATTAGTAGAAGGAAACTTTCTCTTTAATAATTTTAGATAAGAGTCATTATCTAATTCAAAATTATATAATTAATACTTATCAGGAGTTAAAATATAAAGACCATCCATAATATTGCCAGAATAGATAAACACTTTACCCTTCTTTATTACAACATTTTCTTTAAGGATAACACAATATCCATGTTTACCTAAATAAATTGCGGAAATTAAATTCCTACGAACATTAGGTACATATAGACAATCTTCCAATATTAAAACCCTAGACTCAAAGCATAAATTAACAACTCCAACAGCTACAACCGGAATCCTGCTCCCATCAACCAAAGTAAGAAACAATTCCCCTTCATTAAGCTTTCTGGTCTCCTGCAACCCCAGCAAAAAATTGTAGATATGATTAGTACAACTTGAATCCACACACCAAGAATCTGTGGGATTTTGTACTAAACATATTTCAAGGAGGAATGAACTTTTCATACCTTTATTATTGGCAGCTTTGAATTTTGGACAATTCCTCTTCTAATGTCCTTTCTCACCACAATGGAAACACTTTCCTTTGATCTTCTTTCCTTTGTCGGCAACCCCTAAGGCAATTTGTTTACTATCTTGCTTGGTGAAGTCCTTCTTCTTCTTCTTCTTCTTGTTCTTCTTCTTCTTCTTCTTCTTCTTACCCTTGGCTTTTGACTTAGGTTGAGAAGTAGAAGCTTCAGCCATATTAGCATCAACACTAGAAGTACCAAGAATGTCTTCCACCACTACCAACTCATTCAATAATTTAGACAATGAATAAATCTTTCTGTTCATATTATAATTGAGTCTAAATTCCTTGAATGATTCCGGTAGTGACTGAAGTATCATATCTACTTAGAATTCTCCACCAATATCGGCACCTAAAACTTCTAGTGTATTCAGATTAGAGATCATTGTTAGACCCTCCTAACTGAACTGCCTTAAGCCATTTTGGTATTATAAATTTGCCTCATAGTTTCTTGCCTTGCAAAATGGCCTTGCTCACCAAACATTTCCTTCAGACTTAGCATTATGTCCGAAGCTAGTTCTACATCCTGCACTTAGCATTATGTCTGAAGCTAGTTCTACATCCTGCATTTGATACTGTAGAACATTTGAAAGAGATGCTAGGATGTAGCACTTGGCCTTCTCATTAAATTTATGCCAACGATCATATCGTTGTTTTTCCTCAGAAGGAGCATCTAATAAAGGAAAACTAGGACAAGGTTGAATAAGCATATATTTTTGCTCTTCAGCTATAAGAATAATGTCCAAATTTCATTTTTAGTCAACATAGTTGGATCCAATCAGTTTGTTTTGATTAAGAATAGTAACAAATGGGCTAAATGATGCCATGATCAAATCTGAAAATAATAAACATAAATATAATAAGTAAACTGGACATTATCAATTTAGCATATAAACATATAGTATCGAACCTTAATAAAACCATAATATAATATATGAAACGACAACCCAATCCCATGTTTAAAATTCCTTGGAAGCAAGTAAATTATAAACACTATGATTGATTGAGAACTATTCTCATTATTAGTGCTATCATGATAACTCTTATCAAACACTAATAACATGCCGTACTTCCTTTAGCCTCTAAGTAATAATGACATAGCTCCGAAGGGAGGTTAACATTAAACTTAGTCTAGTATACACCATTGACTAAATTCTATGAGTCATTAAGTAACTCCACTGTAGCATGGTCGTTCTTAATGTAAAAACACATATCATCCATCATTAAGAAGTTTAATCTGTAGTTCCATGAATTAAACACCCTCCGAAGGGAGCAAGGCATATACTCCTAGGCGAGGTCCTTAATCATATTACTATAAACCGACAATGGAGGCCGTGAGATCCAACCCTTGTATCGCTCCCCCACTAGATGTTTTAAATTAAAGGTTTTTTTTTTGTAAACATGTGTAATCTAATCACACACAGCCTTGCACTTTATACAATTGAAAACACTTAGAAAATATTCAAAATTCCCTTCAGAGGCATTTTCGCGAGAATCTCGCGACTAAGCTCTTCCTGCGAAAATGAGTTAAGGGAAATTAGTGAAAACACAAAATTCAGATAGAAACTTTCGCAACTGTTTCGCAAGTAAAGCTTACCGGCGAAAAGTTTTATGCTTCAGAAGCATTTTTCGCGAGTAACTTCGCAATAAGGTAACCCGCGAAAAATGCGTGTTTTCAGTTTTTAAAGAGAAGATGTAGACAGTTTTCAACGGTTTTTCATGAACAAACAACCACCATATGAACATAATAGATAGAATTTGATATCAAAACTGAATTCCATTGATGTTATAGCCTTAAAGTTCAATTCAAAATACTTAGATTCAAATTTAAACAACATCATAACATCAATATCAATTTTCAACAAACCATAGATTCAACGACCATGCAGAAAATTAAATATATATAATCTTCTAACATCATTAAACTATTACCTCTAATTCTAAAACTCACAAAACATGTTATACAAGTTTGAAATTGAAGACCGCTCTAATACCATTTGATGGAAAAAATACATGTATGTATCGCATATAAAACATATGCAGCGTAAAATTAATAGATCTACTACATTCGCAATTGATAACATGTACTATGTAAATTTCAGAATATAAGAACAAGAGAGGGTACCTTGGTGTGGTGAATTTCAAAATTCCAAAGATCAGTAGTTCTTGAGAACACTTTTAATCTTCACACCAATTCTACTTGATGCCCAAGAAGTGTGGTCTTTCAATCAGTTATATGTGTATGTTCAAGAGAGAATGAAAGAGTGTCCAACACTCACATACATACCATTTCATGTTCTTATTAAACTCTGTATGTTTCTCTCCTTATAACTGATTACCTAATTGCGCTAGCCTTTTGGACCTTTCCAATTGGGCTTTAGTATGTGGCTTGGAGTGAGACCAAAATGTTGGGATTTATGCCCTAAAATCCAATTTATTGGCATGTCATAAATAATTAGATTGTTTAATTATATGAGACTATTTATGAACTAATGGGACATTATCGTAGTCCATGAGATGCATAGTATGTGATTTATGTAAATTAGTCACAGAAGATATAAATCACAAGTTATTTGTAAATTCAGAATTTTAGTTCGTAGTCGGTGATGAAATTGGGCGTTTCATCTGCGAAGACTATATAACATATCAAGTAAGATGATTTGTCTTGATCATGGAAGTGGAGACTTCTAGTTGATATGTTGATATGTTTTAAGAGTTAAGACATATTGAACTGCACCGCTGTGAGATTTATTATTCTCCTAATGACTGTCAAATGAATAATAAATCTCACGACTTCAATTTACATCAACTCTAAATCCTGAGAGAATAATGGACCTGATCATGAGATGTAGGTTGCTTTGATATATCAGGAGTGAGATCTATAAGTTACAGTCAAAACCTCAATATGTTGGGCAACCGCATTTAATGTTGATGGAACATATATTCTCAAGATGGAATTCATAATCTCTTAATGGAGATATAAAATATTCCCTTGAGATAAGTTTAATAGGTTTAGTTATTCAGAGTGTTGGGCCCAACCACTTTAGTAAGGAGTTACTAAAGTATATATTTATGGAATTGGATTTCATAAATATATGATGAATAACATAAAGGATTAAACAGGGTACCCAAGGATTAAGATGTAGTAATATTCAAAGTGGCAGTCTATATTCATGACTTTGTATTACTACGAATATTTTAATGAAGGGGTTGTTTGTATAATAAAGTTTTTGGATATAATTTATTAATAAGACTTAGAGTGCAATTATATTCTTCTTGTGATATTGAATATAATTAATAGTAACTTTGGACTTGTCAAGAGTTAACAGAAAAGCCCAAGACCCATTGGAGCTAGAGTCTTATTTGTTCCCTTTGGTCCCATCTCAAGCCACAAACTAAAGCCCAATTGGATAGGCCCAAAAGGCTAACCCAATTAGATAATCAGTCATTATTTAATAAGAGTTATTAAATAAAGAAACTATGAGAATAGTAATAACGTACGTATGATAAAAAGAAAAGAAATCAGTTTTTCTCCACAAGGAGAAAAAGAAAGTTTTTTTTTTTTTTTTTTTCTTTGAGAGTCTATGTACAAAAGACTGATTGAGAGATTACACATCTTGAGCACCATATGGAATTGAGATGAAGATTGAAGGTATTCTCAAGTCTTGTTTTGAAATTCACTGCATCAAGGTACGCTTTCTGTTCTTTATTCTAGAATTCATGGTTACATGTTATCTTGTATAATTAAAGTAGATCCGTGGTTGTTACTTCCGCTGTGTGTTTTGTATGAGATACAAAACAAGATTTTCCAACACAAAATGGAACAAATAAGACACTAGCTCCAATAAGCCTTGGCCTTTTCTGTCAACTCTTGACAAGTTCAAAATTACCATTAATTATATTTAATATCACTATATAAATATAATTGCACTCCATGCCTTATTAATAAATTATATCCCAAGACTTTATTGTACATGCAACCCCTTCATAAAATATTCGTAGTAATACAAAGTCATGAATGAAGACTACCACTTTGTAGATTACTACATCTTAATCCTTGAGTACCTGGTTTAATCATTCAAGGTTATTCATCATATATTTATGAAATCCAATTTCATAAATATATACTTTAGTAACTCCTTACTAAAATAGCTAGGCCTAACTTTTTGAATAACAGAACCCATTAAACTTATCTTAAGGGAATATTTTATATCTTCGTTAAGAGACTATGAATTCCATCTTAAGAATATAGATTCCATCAATACTAAATGTGGCTGCCCAACATACTGAGGTTTTGACTGTTACTTTAGGTCTCACTCCTGATATATCAAAGAAACCTACACTCCATGATCAAGTCCATTATTCTCTCATTATTAAGAGTTCATGTAAATAGAAGTTGTGAGATTTATTATTCATTTAACAGTCGTTAGGAGAATAATAAATCTCACAGTGGTCCAGTTCAATATGTCTTAACTCTTAAAACATATCAACATATCAACTAGAAGTCTCAACTTCCATGATCAAGATAAATCATCTTAGTTGATATATTATAGTCTTCGCAGATGAAATGCTCAATTTCATCACCGACTACGAACTAAAATTCTGAGTTTACAAAGAACTTGTGATTTATATCTTCTATGACTTTTCACATAAATCACATACTATACATCTCATGGACTATATGATAATGTCCGAATATTCATGTTACTATTATTTTAGATAATAATAAAACAACTTTATCAATCACAATATTAAGTCATACATAATGTCACACATAATGTCATACATAATATCATACATAGTATCATACAATAGGATTTAAGGGCACTAATCCTAACACTCTAACAATGCACTTTGAAGCGCGGTATATAATTCTTAGCACACCCTCAGGCTCTTTGATCTCTCTCGAGTCCTCCACAACTTTCATTGCTCTCTTCTCTTTGTTGTGATTTAGGGATTTCAGATTCCAAATGGGTACCTTACGAGCTTATACTTGAGTTTTACATGATTTGAGTTTTTTCTTTTTGGAATAATTCTAAGGACAAACCACTTCTCACACCCAAATCCACACTTTACTTTAGTGTCAATTTGTGATTTGTGTATAAGTTGACATTTAAGCATGGTATGAATTTAGATATGTGACTTGGGTGTGTTCGTAGATAGGCTGTTCCACCCCTTACCCCTTACATTACGGCCACATGGCAACCCACGTGGCATCAGTATTAATATTTGTTGGGGATGTTTCTGTGACATGGGCCAAAAATGAGAGAATCGCCTTGGGTTCTTTAGAAGTGATTATTTGTGAAGAGTATCAAGCCTAAATTTCAATATTTAGTAAATAAAGGCTAGTGGTGCTTTAACAAGAGAGAAATCAAAATGTTGAAAATGCATAAAAACACAACGAGTCCAAGACTTCGACCCATAAATAGCGAGAAGGGAAAATTGAGAGAGGTTGTGAGGAAGAGAGGTAAGGTTCCTTTATACCCATATTTCTATCCCTTGACTTTAGAATTGTGAGAATGTTAGCTGGTTGAATGAATTTTTGCTCTAAAGTTTCAGCTTTTGTGGGTAAAATGTGACTGGCTTTGTTTTGAGCTGAATAGAGAGTTTTATAACAGCCTTTAGGTGTCCTCAATGACTGGGTTTTAGGCTAAAGATGAGGCTATGGGCCTCCAAGGTGCTAAATTGATGTTTGGCTCAGATTTGCTTTAGTTGGGTAAAAGAGTTAGCTTGCTTTATGCATAATTTGGAAAAGATTTGACTAAGCCCCCATTGTCTCCTCATTTTTAGTTGTTTCAGACTCTTTGGAAGCTCACCTAAGTGAGGTCTAGCAATTGGAGTTGGCTAATGAGAGCCAATTATGTTTTAAAGGCAAAAATGGGTTAAAGCAGAAATTTTGGGCCACAGTCAGAGCATAAAAACTCTTTTAAGTTGGAAATTTTGGATACAAAACCTCCTCCATGAGCTTGAAGTGCTACTAGCATCCCTTGCCCACTTGGGTTGGGCTTATGCAAAAGGTCTGAAAGGAACGAACCCATACCCTCTAAACCATACTACCTCAATTTCTCCAATATATAACATGGGCTTGGGCCATGCTTAAAAGGATAAAATAAAATAAAATGCATGGATTAGGCCCAAGAAAGCTGAGCTTGGCCAAATCGGGCTTATAGGAAATCTGTCGTGAAAATGGTTATCAACAATATTTTAATATCATAGTAAGACACGTTAATTTTTTTTCTATCAGCTACTTAACAACGTAGACTATTTTAACACTATTAAAAGATTAAAGACTAAACTAACACATTTGAAATTTTGAGAATCATTTTGACACAAGTTAAACGTTAGGACCAAAATGGCAATTAAATTTTTTTTTTTTTTTTTTTGATAAGTAATAAGATTCATTGAAATCAAAAAGAGAGGAACACCAAAGTACACAGGGAGTATACAGGGGTGAACAAATCAAAAACGAACATTACAAAAATCAAGAAAATCCAAAATAGAAGAAAAATGATGGTTTCTCCACACAGAAAACCAATCAAGTAAGGTTCTAAAAAAAAGAAGCTTAAGATCAGGCATTGAACGCTCCTTGTCTTCAAAACACCTACTATTTCTCTCCTTCCAAATACACCATATCAAACAATGAGGAACAACCATCCAAAGATCTCCATTACGATGGCGACCAAAACGACCTTGCCAGCATACCAAAAGCCCAACAACAGAGAAAGGAATAACCCAACAAACTCCAAATAACTCAAAAACCATATTCCACAACTCCAAAGCAACTGGGCAATGAAGGAAAAGATGGTCAATAGTTTCACTATCACACTTGCACATGAAACACCAGTCCAAAATGCAAACCTTTCTTTTCCTTAAGTTGTCAATAGTCAGACATTTCCCCAAGACTGCTGTCCATACAAAGAAAGCCACTCTAGAGGGGATCTTCTGCTTCCAAATGCTTTTTCAAGGGAAAAACTGCTCACTATGGCCAACTAGAAGATGGTAGTAAGAACTAACCGTGAATCCCTTATTCTTACAAGGCAGCCAACATCTCTTATCCTCCCCGGTCCCCCTTACAGGGGTGCAATAAATGGAATTGATGAAACTCCTGAAAGCTTCCAATTCAAGGTTATGCACCTCCCTACAGAACTAAAGATTCTAATGGAGTACTCCATTGGTGAACCTCATAAGATCCGCTACACTTGCCTCTTTGTTGCAACAAATCCTATATAAATCAGGATAACGATCTGCGAGGGGAGAAGATCCACACCAACGATCAAGCCAAAACTGCACTTTTGATCCATCTCCAATTTCATACAGAATAAACCGAGATAAGGAGTGCCACCCTCTTCTAATATTTTTCCACAAACTAACTCCATAAGGACCAGAGAGAGAGCTAGAACACCAACCGCCCCAATCACAACCATACTTCACCTCTATCACTTGACGCCAAAGAGCATCCCTTTCTTGCCCAAATCTCTATAACCACTTCCCTAATAAAGCTACATTGAAGGTTCTCAGGTTTCTAGTCCCCAACCCACCTAAAGAGAGCGGAGTACATACTGTAGACCAATTAACCAAATGAAATTTGGGCTCGTCTCCTAGGCCACCCCAAAGAAAGTCTCTCTGAAGTCTAGCAATACGGTTGGCCACAGAAGCAGGAATATGGAATAAGGAAAGAAAATAAGTAGGAAGATTAGAGAGAGTGCTTTTAATCAAAGTGACTCTACCTCCCTTGGAAAGATATAATTTTTTCCAACCTGCTAATTTTGTTTCCATCTTCTCTAGAATTGGATTCCAAATAGACTTGTCCTTAAATTTTGCTCCCAAAGGAAGACCCAAGTATTTCATTGGGAGAGAACCTTGCTTGCAGCCTAAAACAGTCACCAAAAGATCCATGTTATGAACAGCCCCTACAGCCACTAGCTCAGACTTACCCAAATTGACCTTCAAACCAGACACAGCCTCAAACCAAATGAGCACCATACAGAGAATCAGAATTTGATCAATATTAGCATCACAAAAAATCAAAGTATCATCAGTGAAAAGAAGATGGGAAATCATTAAAGATCTTCGAGAGGAAGCACCTACACTAAAGCCTGACAAACGACCCTCATGGACAGCCTTATCCAACATTCTACCGGCTGCTTCCATAATCAGCACATTATTATTATTATTATTATTATGACTAGGTAATATATTTAGTAAAAACATGTAAGCTTTTTTATTGACCATTATGATAACTGTGTAAGGCAGAAAATTATTAGATACACTTGAGCTCATTATGAATTTAATTAATAATTTCATTATTTAGTCAATGTATTTTAAGAATACTTAAGAATCACTCAGGTAAAACACATAAAAAACCCCATTAGAGAATATTCATGGTAAACAACATTTTGATTCTATCACAACTGGCTTTAATTGTAAGCTAACTTTCTCTTTATCATTTATAAGTGAAACAAAAATTTATTAGCAACAAAACTACTTTTAAAAGTATTTTGTCAAGCATATGCTAAAAGTAGAGCCTAGCCCTAGAGTCTATAATTCCATTTTGTTTTTTCAAACAAGAGCTTGCCATTATAGCTCTACCGTCATAAATTGATCGGCCACTGCATTTCAAAAAATATATAATAACTATAATTTATATTAATATTTCAATAAGAATAAGTTTCTAAAAAAAAATCAATAAGAATATCAATAATAAAAAAATTAAACAAACAAGTGTATTGGCACTAGAAATATACTACGTAAAAGGACTTAAAAATTGATAATAACAGTGTTCTTTTATAGATATGCTTATGATAGATATGCCTATGACTTATAAATGATTAGGTAAAATATTTAGTAAAAAAAATTGTAGGCTCTTTTATCGACCATTGGTTTTGATGATTGTTTAAAGCGAAAAATTATTAGGTACTTTCAGAGTACAGTGACGTGATACTCTCTCTTCTCGTGAATTTAATTAATATGATCTACTATTAATGTGAAATGAGAAAGTATCGGGTCACTATACTCTTTAAGTATCTTAAAATTATTTGTCTAAGACACAAAAAACACCATTAGAGTCCATTTGGATTGAGGGGGAGGAATGAGGATGAGAAGTCGAGAGGAGTAGAGTAAAATTGACTGAAAATAGACTAATTTTAAACCAACACTAATTTACTTCGCCTCTACTTTCCTTCCTTACCCCTCAATCTAAACAAACCATTATAGAATATTCATAATAAACTACATTGCAATTCTATCGCGAGTCACGACCTGCTTTAATTGTAAGCTAACTTTCTCTTTATCATTTCTAAGTGAAATACAAATTTATTAGCAACGAAACTACTTTTAAAAGTATTTTGTCAAAACATATGCTAAAAGTAAAGCCTAGCCCTAGAGTTATAATTCCATTTTCAAACAAGAGCTTGCTATTACATCTCTGCCATCATAAGTTGATCGGCCACTACATTTCAAAAAATATAAAATAACTATAATTTATATTTCAATAAGAATATGTTTCTAAAAAAATCAATAAGAAATATCAATAATAAAAAAGTAAACAAACTAATTTATTGGCTCTGAAAATGTAATACGTAAAAGGAACTTAAAAATTAATAATGACAGTATTCTTTCACCTTCATGTCATAAAAGTTATTTAATGACTATTTTCCCAATATTTATTTAGAATTTGCAATTTAACCACCTAGAAAGCAAAAATAATCCTTAAGACAAATCCTTTAGTGAGTGCCATAGAACAATACAAACTCAATAACAAAAATATAAAATGTAAAATTGAGATGATAGTATGTAAAATCAACAAAAATATACAACCATAAATAAAAATACCAAGAAGAAAAGCCAGGGAAGCCCTGGAAAATACTGACTTTGTTTGATGGCGAATCTTGGACAACTAATCCAATCTTTGCTAACAGATCTAAATCTGCACAGTAATTTGGCTGGGAGGAACTTTATTTCATCTTCAATGGCATCTTAAAATGAAATAGATTGTTCGAAGTCTAATCACTTAGATAAATACTGCCGCTTTATCATGAAGCTTGCACAAAAAGAAAAGTTTTTAGAACATATCCCAACCAAACGTGCTCTCTCCGAAAGGAAGTGTGACTTGAGTTTTTAGAACATATCCCAACGCTACTTCCATTGTGGAAGAAAGGTTGCAGAACATGTAAAGTGTATAGGAAGGATGAGTCGTCTTCATTACAGTCACCCTCCCCGCCCCCTTCTGAAACAAACAAAAAACACCCACACGCGCACACATACATATTTGAACACATTGTGAAGGAAACCCAACCAAAAGGAGAGGTTTGCATCTCTCTTTTGAATTAGGGAGAGGTTCGATCAAATTCCATTGCATAGTAAGTGAAATATTCGTATTATTTTACCCGTGGCCATATCCAAGAGAAGGTACTTGATGTGGCCAACCAGGGCCAGTCCTTGGGGGCCAGTAAGTGAAAAATTCGTATTATTCCACGTCAATGTTGAACACCAATTTATGATACTTACTAAGCTCAAACGAAACGCTCCTTTGAAAAGAAAGAACAGGATCAGTGATTCGGCCACCATATAGATAACATAGCAATCCAGACATAAGGAGACTAGGCAGTAGTTGACCATTTTGGCTTCGAAATGCAGACAGAAGTACTATTAAGCACAAGGAATCGAACAGGACATGTAAATTTGGGTCCACTAGATGCCTTCTAATTTCCATTTTTTTACAACCACCATTTTTTTTCGAATAAAATTATATGCAAAATTACAGTTAAGATACAACAACAATTCAAAATCCTAGTCTGGAAAACTTTGAAATCCACTAAACACTAACAAGCACTGAAACATATTGTGCCCAAATACTCGCTGGACGAGACATTAGTAGTATCTTTTAAAATTGTATCATGGCTTACCATGGTGGAGACTCTTGGATAGATAAACTACGTTGGACGCATATCCAGCTCTTTTATTGTCACACTCATCTAGTTTCAGTTCATACTGGAGCAGGAACTTGGGAATCTACTGACTTCAGTACCTCTTCACCCATTTCCTTGCATCCCACCAATTTCTGTATAAGCAAGTGTTTGGTCATTAATCAATCAATTTCACAATTTTACTACCTTAGATTAATAGAAAAATAACTTCTTTTTTAATAAGATTTATTGATATATAAAATAAAAATAAATAAAAAATAAAAAGGGACACCCTAGTACACAAGGGAGCATACAGGAGTTAACAAATCAGGTACCAAAATTACATAAATCAAGAAAAGAAATAAAAGGTTGGTGTCGCAAAGCTGACCACCAATCCAATAAGGTTCTAAAGAAGGATAGCTTAAGGTCAGGCAAAGATCTCTCCTTATCTTCAAAACACTTGCTATTCCTTTCCTTCCAAAGACTCCACATTAAAAAATGGGAAACAATAATCCATACATGTTCATTTTCGATGGCAACCAAACCGACCTTGCCAGCTAGCTAAGAGCCCCACAACTGACTTAGGCATAACCCAACTTACTCTGAATAATCACAAAACCATAGACCACAAATCCATAGCAACCGGACAATGAAGGAAAAGGTGGTAAACCGATTCACCATTGCACTTGCACATATAACACCAGTCCAAAATCTAAACCTTCATTTTTCTTAAATTGTCAATTGTCAAACATTTCCTCTAAGAAACAGTCCAGCCAAAGAAGGCCACTAAAGAAGGGATCCACTGATTTCATATGCTTTTCCAAGGGAAAAATAAATCATTTGTGCCAACTAAAAGAGAGTAAAAAGGACTAACCATAAACCCCTAATTTCTATCTAGTGTCCAACACATTTTATCCTCCCCAGTCCCCTTTACAGAAGAGCCATATATGGTAACTATGAAGCTTGAATAAGCCTCCACTTTTCCAATTGTTGACATCCCTAAAAAAACGTATATCCCAATGAAGGACCCCATTATGAAACTTCATAAGCTTGGCCATGCTTGCCTCCTTATCTCAGAAAATCAATATATATATATATATATAAGCAGAGACCTCATGCGAGAGAGCGTGAGGTTCTGCCATGTGGCGCATTCTTTAAAGAGAAGTGAAATACTTTCAAGCCACGATAGAGATAAGAACAAATTTAAAAATAGAGACTCTTTATTTCCTTTGAACCTTCAACGTTTCAAGACTACTTTTTTTTTCTTTTGATTCAATGTTTCAAGATTCAAGACTACTATTTGTATCATTTGATTCAATGTTTCAAGACTTTTCCTCTCTCTCACACACAAAACTCTTTGCATTTTCATTCACCCTGTTTCACTTCTACTCCTTTATATATATAAGCCCACAGCCATCATGCCATCTCATCTCAAATACACTCATACCAAAAACAATTTCATAACTCAACCTTTCAACGACACCTATATAACTCAATATTGTTGTACCATTTGATCCTAGCCCATATGAGTATATGATGTGACTAAAGAAGGGGGCTTGCATTTTTTATTCAATGACGGTAGTTTACAGTTTTGATGTTGAAGTCGAACGTTGTGGATTTTGTGAAGATTGTGATTCGCTTTGAGTCTTTTGATGTTTAGGATTTTGGTTTGGGAAAGTCATAAATGTATTTTGGTTTGGAATTAAGAAAAAAAAAATGATTATTTTAGAAGTTAGCTATTTTTTCATTTTGTTTTAGAGCTCATAATTTGTAGGTTTCTTTGTAGATTTTTTTTTTACTATTATTTTGTGCGATATGAGCCATAGTGATAAAAAGTAAAAATTGATGATGATTTCAAAGTGGTTTTCGTTTTTTTTAAAGGATACAAAAGCACAACTAAAGCCAATTAAATTTTGATAAATTGATGCGTTTTTATCCAATTTCTCATTGTTTAATCACGTTCTCTTTATGTTAATACTTACAAATGATTTCCTTAATTTCATTGAAATAACGAATTGGGTGTTTGAGATTGGGGTCCATATATTTGGTTGTAAGAATAGAGTGGTTAAGGAAGTTCTTGAGAGGTTGCTTAAATTTACATAATTTTAGGATATAAAAGTATTTTATACCTTAAATTTTTATTTATAGATTTCAAAATCATTTAATCAATTTAAAAAATAAAGTCTACTTTTAACCGTAAATATTATAATTTGTTATAGTCTTATAGTATTATACAATTTCTTAATAAAATATGAATTAAGAAAATCAAGTTTCAAAGTATTCAATAATATTATGGGCAAACATAAATATTATACAACAAAATAAGTATTATATGTAGGTCTTAATATACATAAAAAATAATTTCAAATAAAATTGTAAAGTATCTGCACATCACACGAGACATCATCTAGTTCTAAATAATTCAGAAAAGCTAACCACAAGAGGTGTCTCTCCACACCATCGGTCATACCAAAACTTCACCCTCTTACCCATCACCAATTTCATATAGAATATAGTGAGACAAAGAAGGCCAACCCTGGCTAATATAACTTTTAAGGACCAATCATGTAAATGTAAGCTTCATTCAAGAAATTAGCAGAATTTGTATATATTTTTTCATTATTATTATAAAAAATGAACTTTATTGCGATTAAAAAAAAAAGTAACCCAAGTATACAGGGCATATACAACTGGGGACCAAAGTATATGATTTAAACTGTAAACTATAAGGTGGGCTGGTTAATTGAGCAGGGCTATAGATAAGGACTCAAGAAGGAAAGGAAAGAAACAACCATCTGGTGTTATTCCAATGCATTCTATTGCCCTAACAGAAATCAAACTGAATAACAAATATCTTAAGTTCGTAAACTTCTACCAAAAAGTGAAGGTGAACAGAGAAAATTCGCAGGAAAAAAGAAATGTACATACATTTCCAGCTGAGTATATGTCACCCGTTCGATAACCCCTACTCAAAGTATCCAGGACTGCAGCCTCAATTCTCTTGGCAGCATTTTCTTCCCCTAGGCCATACTTCAAAAGCATGGCAGCACTAAGTACTGTTGCTAATGGGTTTGCCTTATCCTGCATATTACATCATGACTTTCTCAATGAAAATACATGTTACCATTCAAGATTATAGAAATTTGAAGTGTTGACCAACCAACCTGTCCAGCAATATCAGGAGCAGAACCATGAATTGGTTCAAACAGTCCAGGTCCCTGAAAGGAAAATATTCAACATTGTCACATGAAAAGAATATCATTCCTTTAAAAGACACATGCGGTACAAAATTTCTTTCTAGATAATTCCAAAAGCTTTTAATATAGAGAATTAAATGATTCTCCATACCGATTCACCAAGACTGGCAGATGGAAGCATCCCAATACTTCCCGTAATCATTGAAGCCTCATCAGACAAAATGTCGCCAAATATGTTGTTTGTCACGATTGTATCAAACTGCAATTTTCATAGTCAAACATTGTAAGGCTTGCTTTTCTGATCAATGGGACACTGGAGGTTCACTTTCCTTTACAAAATTTTCCTGAGCTGGGTGTAAAATGAAAAGAAAGATTATGTGAATCTGTGTTGAAGACAAACCTGTTTTGGATCTCGAACAAGCTGCATTGCAGCATTATCAACATACATGTGTGAGAGTTCAACATCAGGATATTCTGAGGCTATTGCCGTAACTCTTTTTCTCCAAAAAATTGATGCCTGAAAATTTATTGACCAATGTATATTACTCTAATGATGTTGTAGCATCCTTTGCAATATAAACTGAAACATTTACCATAATATGATACTACATCATTTACTGCAACACTAGCCAATGATACCTCATTCTTCAACTATTCAATGTATTAACCTAATGATTTTGTAGTTTCAATATTGAAAATCTGTCCCTACAGTAGTACCAAATATACAACAGATTATAGCATACTTTAAGCACGGTCATTTCGTCTTGATAGTCATTCTAAATTGAATAGGCATCCCCCACCCCCAACTATTGAATTATCAAAAAGTACGTTAATTTGAATAACCAAAAAAAAAAAACACACAAGAAAGTTTACGTGAAAAAAAAGTAAGTCCACAGGAATGACCAGAAAACTCTCAAGGCATGAAACGCAAGAGGCATACTTAAACCAACTGCTGTCACACAGCATATATGGATGTTGGGCTATTACTGAACAATGACCTTCCACATCAATTGTAATGCAAGTACAGTGTGGAAGATGAATCATGATGATCCACTACAAAATGTACCAAAATATTGACCAGCTAATTGCTGTTGAAACACATCAATGCTACTTGATTATAAATAAAATTGTATCCTGTAAGTTCATATATTCTATTCTTTAACAGTCAACACTTGCGCAATTATGTTAAACCATAATAGTTGAAAATTTGCCTAATATGTGTCTCTGTAGTTTCATCATTCATTGCCATTCTATCAGTTTCCTTTTTATGAATTTTCTTTGGATAAGTAAAAATTTTATTGATATGAGAAGCATCACAACTCAGCTACACTAGAATTTGTACTTGACTTTAGTTTCCATTACACAGGAAGTGTATTTGAGTTCAGCTTGCTTTTTATTAATTTTGAAATGGTTTGCATGACAAGGACACAACAAAAATAACCTTCTTTCCATCTCATATACAATTACTTGTAGACATTTCAAGGTTCAGAAAACAAGGAAATATCATCTTGATTACTATATAATTTGGTTTACATTTCATAAATGTCAGATCTGAATAAAAGGATGTACTGTTCATGTCCATAATAGTATAGAATATATCAGTAATCAACAGGTAACCATGTCATCTGTATGTGATAGCCACATAATAATAATATTATTATGTACTTATCATTTTTAATATAGAAAATGTTTGGAGTGTTATACAAATACACAAACTCAAGCCAAAAATTCAGCTTAAACTATCGAAGCTGTGAACATTTATTAAGTGATTTCAATGTTTCACATAAACATCAGTGTTGTATTCAACACTGTCTTCTAGTTGTCAACTTCCAAGCACGGCAACTAGTAAGATGCATGACAAAGATTAGTGAGAGAAGGGAGAATATTAAGGGAAATAAGAACTAGGGGAGGGTATGACAGAGAGGGAGAGAGAGTGAACTCTCAAGTCTCACCTCTCAATGTCCTCCAGGTGTTATGTATCCCCCCCACCCCCCCCCCCCCCCCAAAAAAAAAAAAAGGAAAGAAAAGTCTCCTTGGTTTTTTTTTTTTCCAAAAGATTTTGTTTCAATTAAGACTAGATTGATGATTGCTTGACACAATGACCAAATAAGACCAAGACCAAGACCTCTGATTCAACCAAAATAAAAAAAGACCAAGACCTCTGATATACAATTCATCTCTTATGAAATAGGTAAAGTCCTCCTGGTGCACACATAGCTAAAATTCCCTCACACAACTACCACAGGTGATAGGACACGTAAGGTAACTTATTAAAATAAAAACTTATAAACCCACAGTATATGAGAACAAATGATTTTTTTCTGACACTGTTGCTTGAGTCTTTCTACAAGGGGGCCATGCTCATCTGTTATATGATAAGTCTATGCCATAAATTATGACAGAAAATCTTTTTTACAACTTTGGCAAAGAATTGCATAACAAGCCAAGAAACCACAAAAGTACCTCCAACACATTGGCTTTGTCAACAGAACAAAGTTTTCCACTCCGCTTCCGAGCAGTCTCAAATGCAACACGAGCAATGCGATCAATCTGATATGCATATAAATTACAGGTTAAAACCCTTTATTTCAATCATACAAAAATTTTATTGTTTATAAGATTTCATCATACGAAATTATTCAGGATAACTCAGGAAGAAAGACATCTAAGGAAACTAACATGAATTTCCATTATTTTATTTATTTTTTGATATGTAAACTTGAATTTCCATTAACACTAACAGACCACCAAAAAATTAGTGCACAGTTGGAAATTATTAGGATTTGAATGCCATATGTATTCATATTGATAGAAATCCCTAAGGTCCTGTTATTTTGTTCAAAACAGAAAATCTTAAAATTTGAGAAGTATCAAGGCACAAATGCAAGACATGAAATTCCCCAACTACCTTTCAATTGTTCTGTTTCTTTTTGGAAATTAAATACCCCATGGTAAGCCTATGCTTCATTCAGTGGAAAATCACAATTATTTTAGACTTGAGGTAAGTTTTAGTTCATTCAAATTGATAGCATAGATCTATTCTTAAAGATGTAGCATGACAAAATGATCATTTGTGGTTCATATCTCCTTATATGTTTAAGTTAGCCATTCGTAGGATCAATAGGAGATGCTCTTCTCTGTCTCTTCTTGATTCCTCGTTACCAAGTACAGCCTATATGGTCTACAATGATGAACAAAATAATCAATGCATGTATTTAACAGTCAGAGAAATTTTAAGTTGATATCAGCTTCAGTTGCCCTAAATTGAAATGTGATACAGATGTCACAATCAGAACGCGATAGCTTACGAATCAAGACTTGTGATAAAAGTTATGACAAACAGGAATAATTTAAAAATTATTGAATCTTGCAAGAGCCCTTTTCTGTGCTAGAATGGGAAAATTTGATAGAATACAAGTTAGCATAGAAGATTACTAGTAAACAAATCCGTATCAGAGAACTACCTCATGTGCAGCATACACCTCAGTGTTGAAGCCAATCTCCTGACCATTTTCATTGACGCTGAAACCCCTTGGCTTTCCAAAGTAAATACCTATGTCAAGAAGAAAGGATACATGATTACTCCAAGAAGGAAAATTTTTCACAAAAGAAAATCAAATCTATGCAAATTTGTACACTGACCTCCAGTAAGCTCTCTTACAACCATTAGGTCAACTCCTTCAGCAACCTCTTTTTTCAAAGTTGAAGCATCCACTAACTGAAATGCGTAAATAGCATAGAATGACACTATTATCAGTTACACATCAGAAATGGAACATTCAAAAATAAGCAAATAAAAGGAAAAAAAATTAAAACTAATTTCAAGATTCTGTCCATCCCACAGGCTTCTCCAGCATCAAGCAACAGTGCAAGTCTTCTTTCAATAAACAATTCTATGTTTACCTAATGCCATCATTTTAAACAAGTGACACTCACAACTCCAGCAGATCAACAACTGGGAGACCAATTCGATATTTAACAAAATTGAAAATAATTAAAAAGGTTAATAAGAAAACAAACAAACCCAGATTCATACTGTTCATCAACATATATCTGGACACCACAGTTACCAGAACTTTCTTCTCAATATAAGGCCACATTTCTTTTTGGCATAAAACCTTTTTCCAGAAAAAATTTTCTCAATTTTCGTGTGTTCGGGGTGCTTGAAATCTTGGTCAAACCAGAAACATTTTTGCTTGACCAAGGATAACATGATTAAAGGGGGAAAACGATGACGCCTAAAAAATTTTAAAAACATTTTCCGCCCATCCTCCCACTCCCTCCCCCACTCTCTCTCTCTCTCTCTCTCTCTCTCTGAAGTTCAGAATGCCACTGCCAGCCTCCACCAGAGACCATTGCTGCCGCCAGCCTTCCTTTCACTCTCCCTTCTCCCTCCATAGCTTCTGTAAATGGTGACCACCACTCATACCAAACCAGATCCCCAACGGCTGCCAACCACACCACTGTCTCCACCAACTCACCACCCTCTTGCTCCACTTACTCTCTTACATTTTTTGACACAATATTTTACGCCAAAACAAATGAAACATAAGATATTCATGAACATAAAGTATAGATTATGCCCATATCCATGAATTTCTTAACTCTTTATGCATGCAGAATAGAAGCTTTTAACTGTTAAAAGCTTTAGATTAGACATGGATTGTATCAAACTGCAAGAGGAATTGCAGGAAAATTAATGCAGTCAAAAGTTAGCAAAAACTCTCTAGGGCGCAAAAGAGATTCTTTTATTTGTTACATACCATTGAGAATTGGAAACATCGGTGATGATAAATTAAGTACACAGAATATATCTTTTTTTATAAATCCATAAATCCATAATGAGAAGGAACTGTTTTACTTCAATAAAAGCTACGAGTCTCAAATCCAAATAAAATTCATTCAAGCAACTACAGTAAGGGATATAAATTCCAAGTTGTTCTGAAAACCCAAAAAGTAGTTTGAATACTGGACAAAACTAAGTAATCGTGCTAATGTGCACAGGT
Organism: Quercus ilex subsp. ballota; assembly: GCA_032727855.1. Classification (NCBI taxonomy): domain Eukaryota; kingdom Viridiplantae; phylum Streptophyta; class Magnoliopsida; order Fagales; family Fagaceae; genus Quercus; species Quercus ilex. The sequence continues at coordinate 37,202,917 of CM064912.1, read as the reverse complement.
GAGTCTGAACTTTTGGTGGCACGGAAGGAGATTACTTTGCAGTGTGCCAAGCTTCCTAACCGAAATGAAAATTTTATATTATGTCATCAGTCATGGTGTATAAAACTATTTTCTTGGTCATTATGTTAAATGCAACCCATGAGATCAACAACATATACAACCAATGAGTAATGACACACTGGCTTTCAAGAAACTAAAGCACTAGGCCCTTGAGTCATTCAATTTTATATGGATAATTTAAAACTTAATTCAATTCTCAAAAATTTTTGTTTTTTGGTAAGGTAAACATGCATTCGGTGGATCTTGAACCCCCCAACTTCACCCTCTACCTCATTTTTGGAAAGGTAGCATTTGTGTTAGAATTCATTGGCTTCAATTCTCTTTGGAATAATCCAGATTTGAAACCTAATGTGCATATAATTAAAATTCAAAATTCACAGATCATAAAAAACTTACTCCCAATAATTTTTTGCAATTGGAAAAAACATTACCTGTGGTAAAACAGTTGCGGGCCTCAAATTTGCAAACACTTGAAGGCCAGCCCGAAGCTGAAGTAACCCAGTCTCTGGCTTCAAGTGCTTCTCATTTTTATCCCACTTGTACCTTAACATTAAAAAAAAAAAAAAAACAAGTCATATCAATTAATTAAATTACACCAATTGCAACAAAATTCAACATACATACATGCATTAGTGACAAAATTTTCCAAATCTGCTTAGGTCGCATGTTGTGATTGGTGCTAATAAAAGTAATGTCAGAAGTGAAGTGGGCTCATGTGAGAGTGATGTTCCTCCTATCACAACTCATAATATCAACAGTTGTGAACACTTTTATTCTAGTGTGCATCAAAAAGAATTAGTAGTTACCCTCCAATAGCTCCGAGCAAAACGGCATCGGATTGTTTAGCGGCGGAAAGGGTCTCGGCCGGCAATGGAAGGCCAGTCGAATCAAAGGCAGCTCCACCCACAGGCATCTCTTGGAAATCAAATTCAATCCCTAATATATAATAAATAAATCCAACATATATAATTTAATTAAATTATGGTCAAACTTAAACCCTAAAAACTATAGTTTGAAAGCATAAAAAACTATTAGATTAAGAAAGGAAGAAAAAAACATTACGAAATTTAATAAATAAAAAAGCCGAAATTGTGAAAATAATCGAAAGCTTATGAGTAATATAACTGGTAAGAGCAAATGTGATAGGGAAATGAAGGGACCTTCGAGAGAGGCGGCAAGCTTGAGGACGTTGGTGGCGACGGAGATGACCTCAGGGCCGATACCATCACCAGGAAGCAGAGTGATGGTGTAGCGTTTTGAAGGTGTGGTAGCGGCGCACCTGATTCGGCCCACTGAGTTTTTATAAGAGGAGGAGGGCCTCATGCCCATGAAGAAAGGCTTTGCAATCGCATTGTTGAGTTGCAGACTAGCCATTGCCATTGCTCTCAACTCAACTGAGATGTGAGTTCAGTTCAGAGCAATGTTGTGACTTGTGACCCTGTTTTGTTGTTTTGTCTGTTCACTATCACTCGTGTGGGAGAGGAAGAAAGGGAAGCTGCAAGAACCAAATTTCACATTTGCCTCTCCAATTTTTATTTTTAACTATCAATTTAAAGGTTTTTTTTCTTCTCAAAAAAAAAAAAATTTTAAGGTTTCTTTTTTTCTTTTTCTTTTTTAAGTCCACCACTTTGCAAAGATGGGTGACGCTGAGAAAAATTAACTTTTTTTTTTTTCGAGGAACTAAGAAAAATTAACTTGATAGGTTTAAGGAAGGACAGTGGATTTCAACCCTGAATGATTATGCTAGAAACATCAACAAAATATATATATATATATATATATATCAATAAACTACGTTACAAATCTAAGTGCTTTCGTTAAAAACTAGTAGGTGCACAAAATAATGACACTTGTCTTTTCGCTAATGTATATAAAGACACAGGTCATATTTTAGAATGGTGTAAACTTACATTGCCATATGACAAACAATGATTTGTAGACCCATCACAAAAAAAAAAAAAAAAAAAAAAAAAAACAATAATTTGTAGACACCTTACATATTTGACATGTTTAGTTTTTCTTTTTCTTTTAATAATAAATCTCTTTAAATATTCCTGAATAAATGAGTATATAAATGAATGCTTCAATGTGTACTATTCCATTTTACATTATTCTTGAATGTGTACGATTCCTTTTGAAATTACCCATCTATCATTTTTTTTAGTTCAAGTGTGATAAGAGTAGTCATCATGAAGTTGACATCATAGGTTGAAATTCTATGATATTTGATTATGCAATCATCAGTAAGCCAATCATCCAAGCTTGTAGTGTCAGAATACCTAAAGAATGAAATACCTACATTGTGCATCAATGTGGCGCCAACCAAAGACCCTTTAAAAGTTAAGTCAAAAACTCATAATAATCTCCAAGAACTCTAAAAGTATGAGAGTTAAGAAATTATGAGCGTACCTTGAAATGGAGGAGGCTTGGTGCTTATATAATGGTATAGAGCTTACCACATTTTCAAGAATTTACGCACTTCCCTTGTAAGGAGCATAGCAAAGGGAGTGGAGTTAATGACCTCGAGATCTTTCGGTTTAACTTCCCATACTTAGCGGATACGAATTTGTAAAAGGATCTTTGAAAGTAGTATGCAAGTCTTTCCATGTAGAGATGGTGGAGTGGAGGACATGCAAAGACTAGGGAGCTAAGTGTCAAGAGTCATCTGTTAACCCTAGTCGTTTGTCACCATGGGGTGGCTGGTCGGGTTGGTTCACTGGGTGTCAACCAAGTAGGTTGAAAGGCTATCATGTTGGGCAATTGATAAGTACTAGACAACTCACGTGTTAGAATTTTTTGGGCCATTTTGCTTTGGTGGAAATATTTCCCATCCATATCTATCAAAACAGAAGTTAGGAATGTGTTCTAAGGTTGATCTTCAAAAAAGGGGATGTGCCTTTCCATCTTTCTCTAAGCTATTCATCTCCTTCAGAATAACACATCAAACTATTTTAATACCATCAATGAATTAAAACTTTTTAAGACCACTAATTTAAGCACATACTCTTCTTTTTCTTCTTTTTTTCCTCAAATCAATTTAATTGAATTGTCATTTACTATTAGGACCATCAATGAATGAAAAAACTATAGAATACTTTGTTTAGCCAAAATAAAAAAAATTATAGAATACTTTGGAAGTACTATAAATGCATATTCTTGTCTCTCACATGAATAGTAGATCCCATTATGTGGGACCCACTATTATGAGAGGGGGGAGTGCGCATTTATTTGGTACTCCTAAAATATTCTATAATTACTTGAATGAACAAAAACTTTTTAAGTTTAATTGCAAACTCGAATAACTAGTTTTTGATAATCAACAAGGAAATTTTAATAACAAACAAACCAAATATAACAACTAAGAAACCAAGATCCTAGACTTCTTAAGAGCTATTACATCGAAGAAAACAAAAGAGGCAGTGCCCAAAACAAAACAACCTGAATACTTGTTTTGAATGACTAGGAAACCAAAAATTGGTAGCTTGATTTGCATCTTTAGGAGCCCATATGAATTGAATAAACTAACATAGAGCTGTCAGTTTAGTAGTGTCTGAACATAAAACCTGAATCCTCCAAGGAGCAGCAATGGATGGTCCATTAATAGCATCTATACAAATGTTTGCATCACTTTCAACAATGGCTCAACTAATATTGTGTGAAACCAATTTTTGAGTTGCCCAATTGATTATTTCGTCTTCAGCTTGGACAGGGATATTGATTTCTACTTGTTTTCTAAGAGCACAAACTAATGTCCTTCTCCAATCTTTGGCCACAATAGCAATATAAGATTTGTCACAGTCAACCGCAAAATCACAAGTAACTCGAATGGCTAATTACTTCATTATTTTAACAGTGGTTTTATTCTTTGTTGACTTGTTTAACAGCATTGACATTCTGATTAAACACAGTTGAATGCTCTGCCATGCAAGTCCTCATGGTTTTTAAGAGTTCGAGTTAATAGATGGCTGCATTACCAAGTTGTTGATTTGGTTGAACACTGCTTTAGATGCATTAAGCCTCCGGATCATGCAGAGCTCATAGGAAACTTGGCACTCTCTTTTTCGTTAATCACGCACAAGGCCAATGGAATTTGCATCCAGTAGGGGAAAAGACGAAAAGTTACTAATGTTTTGGATGCATGCAACATCATGCTTAACATGTAGGTCTTGTCCATTTGTGAGACTGAGACTCATAAGTTGTGAGTGTGATACTGCGTGCATCCAAAATACCTACCAACAAGGGACCTTAGGTATGGTTAGGAACAAAAATTTTGAAATGATAAGTTGTAATTCGAGAAACATTCTGAAAAAAATGCTAGACAATCGCATAACCTAGGCATGTATCAATTGAAGCATTAAACCAATAAGACCTACATGCTTGGATAATGTTGCCCACGAATGACTGTCAACCTAAAAAATAAACTAGCTCACAATTTTGCTATGCGTGTTTCAATTCAAAAAAACAACAGTTCAAGTCTGCCTAAATCATAATACTATATATATGTTTGAGTATATTTTCACTGTGCCTGACCGATGCACTTAGGGAAGGTAAAGAAAATAATTTAATTAGGTACAGAGTGGAAAGTTCCCAGCTACTACAGCTATATTCACATTCTAGTTGATGATGCAAGAAAAATCACCAGTGAGCCACACGATCTTCTCACGCTCGTAACGATACCTGTGCAACGAAAAAAAGAAAAACCTAACAAAGAGTACCGGTGTGGTACCGATCGAATACCCTTTGAAGGTTAAGTCAGAATTATTCTCACAACTCTAGAGTGCTAGAGAAGGGGTAAATTATGAGTCCCTTGATTTGTGAGGGTATTGGGACTTTTATAGTAGTAGAGGGTTAACCCCTCTTCCTCAGTGTAGAAATCTTTTCCTTATAGGAATCCTCTTGAGTAGTCCAAACGTGGTGAGCAAGACATTTCCTTATGGAGAAGATCTTCCTTAATGCACGTATCTTCCGGAATCCTTCTTTTGTTGGAATTGCATTTATACTAGGATTCAATGATGGTCAAGTGTGGGCCGCAAGGGTTTTCCATCTAGGGTTTATGGCTGCCATGTGGATGCTCGTTCCGTCCCTGTTGCATTCGTTCATGCAGGGTCCGTCCATAACAGACCTTGCACTAGTTGGGCCCGTCCTCTATCGGCCCACGGATGCGGAACCGTCAGGCCCATTTCATTGAGATCCGTCAACCTAGATTTTTCCTCTTCACTAGCTAATATTTTGAGTTTAAGGGCTCCTTTATCAGTCAAAATATATATAAATATAAATAAATAAATATATATATATATATATATATATATATATATATATATATTATTGATATCATTTCTTGTTATTAATCCATAATAAGGATAATTAATACAAACAAACACTCTTCTACTCTGCCATTAGTTTGAAATCCAATAAATAAATAACTCTACTTAAAATACTCTAATGGCCAGTTTGGATTGAAGAGGGATAGAGGAGGAGTGGAGGGGAAGAGTAGAATTGGCTAAAAATAGGCTAATTTTGGGCCGCCTCTACTCTACTCTCCCTTCATCCCCTCAATCAGTGGTAGCTCCAAATTTTTTTTCTTGGGGGTCAATAGTGTTGGAGCTAGGAATTTGTTGTGGGAAGAGTAAAAAATAAATAATTTTTTTTATATACAATAATCTAAAATAGTATTATTAATACAATTTAGTATACAATACAATTATATTGTACAATAGTCTAAAAAAATTATTAATAGTTTAAAGATCGGTAAGACAACAACCATTGAATGCATAAATAAATAAAATTAAATAACTAATTGTACATTTTTTGTCAAATTAATAATAATTTATTATATTTATATCTACTATCAATTAAATAAAAATATATAATAAAGAAAAATAGTAACACACATAAGATTTGGTCTGGGAGTAAATGTAAAACTAAGAAAAAAAATTGTAATTAATATAATTTTTTACACGTGGCCATTCTCTTGGAATTGGAGCAATCACTAAAAGACTTCTTGGACTTGGAAATCTATAGAGCACTTATCAAATTACTTGATTAAACAGGAAAAATATATATAGAAGGGAGAAAGAGAAATAGAGAGAATGAGAAAAGAATCACAAATGTAAATATAGATCGGTTTGTTGTAGAGGTGGTGTAAATTTTTTTTTTTCGTTGCTAAAAGTTGTGTAATTTTTTGCTAATGAAGAAGAAAAAATGCAAGGGAAAATAGTTTCATTTCCCCATCAATAGTAAAGTATGCTAGAGTTTGAAGAAAAGGTTTATTTATTTATTTATTTTGAAATGAATGAGCAATTTTAAGAGTTGTGCTACTGACACAACATTTTCACAACAAAATTTAGGTGACAAGTTGTTAAAAGTATGTAAAAAAGTGACGTCAATTGTAATAAAAACCAATTACAACGTAACATTTATTATAAAATTATTGTGAAAATATTGTGAAATTAACACTAAATTGAGCATATTCAAGCTTATTTCAGCTAGTTTTAAGTAAAATTTATGCTTAGGGTGTTCAAAATTTTATTTAGGGGTCAAAACCAAAAAATAAATAAATAAATAAAAAGATTTTATATAAAATTTCTTTTTTGCCCAAGTCAGGGGTTCATTTGAACCTGCCCTCAATCCAAACATACATCTTTACCATCTTTTTCAAATTTAAAATATAATTTTTGCTATTTAATTAAAAAAAAATATAAGATAATGGAAAAAAAAAATAATGAATTGAAGAGTAAAGTTAAAAGGGTTTTTATATCTTTGATGCTAAGTTTAAATCGGATGCAAACTTCTTTTTTGGAAATTGTTTCCATTTTTATGAATGAAGATTTAGAAATCATGTTGAATACAATTTATTGAAACTTTTTAGGAGATATTACACTTTACCACCCTAAATTATACCACAGATTACACTTTGCATCCTAAACTATTCGATTGCACATTTTGCACCATTTACTCTTGTTACACTTTGCATCTCGACGTTAACTTTACTATTATTTTGGATGGAAATCTTGAACATACGACTCACACATGTGCTGATAATGTGCATTGCTTAAGTGGCACAAAGTTAAAAGACTAAAAACCCCTCTTTCCAATTAATTAAAAACAAAAAGTTATTTCTTTAATTTTTACCTAACTTTCTCTCTCTCTCCCTCTTTTGTGCGTGCGTAGCAACTCCTCTTCCCAAATCAAATCATCAATGGCGCCACTACTACTCCACCAGGACCACCACTGCAACGAATGGCCAACTTGACCTCTTGAATATAAATGGTTAATGGCCTTTACAAGAGCCACTGAACATGCCCATGAGGGAAATTGAAAAACAACCTTTTCCTTAGCAGTTAATATGTGGCTTTGCCAATTCCACGAGGCTGCCAATTTTATGGCAATGGATCTTTAATTAATATTAACTTGTAAGCCATATATCAGCTCTTTGATAACCACTTACTGCAAAAAGGAGTGCAAACTTACCTTGAACTTAATTATAATATTCAATGGAAAGACATAATTTCAAATGCTCACATTGACCTTTTCCCTTTCATGGAAAATTAACCATGATCTTACCTCTGTGTAGTATAACATTTCCTAAGTGCTCCGATAACAAAATTTACCGATATATTTACTTGGGACCATGTTTTGATCTAACGTTGAAGATTTCCATCATCTGATCATCATCATTGTTTTTAAATTGGACCAGCCATCTTGAAATATTTTTTAGTTTATGGGAAAAAATAACGAAAATGTCACAGTGGGGGAATAATGGTGGAGTAGTGGTGGTGCCATTGATAATTTTGTTTTGAGGATTTAGGGTTTCACAAATTTTGATTGGAGAGAGAGAGAGAGAGAGAGAGAGCGAGAGAGCTAGGTAAAAAAAATAAAGAAATAAGCTTTTGTTTTTAATTGATTGGTAAGAGGGGTTTTTGGTCTTTTAACTTTGTGCCACTTAAGCAATACACACTACAAAAAACTAGACCTATAGTGGTGTTTTTTTTAGTAGCGTTTGTAAAAAATGCCACTATAGGCATATCTATAGTTGCGTTTGGAGAGTTTTATAGTGGCGTTTTAAAAAAAAAAAAAAAGGGTCTATAGTAGCATTCCAACGGCCTATATTGGCGTTTTTAAAAACGCCACTATAGGTCATGGTCTTACAAGGGCCTATAGTGGCGTTTGACAAACACCACTATAGGCACATTTTTTTTTTCTCAGTTGGGTAGGGCCTATAGTGGCGTTTGACATTGTCAAATGCCACTATAGGCACTTTTTATTTCAGTTTTTTTTTTTTTTTAATAAGAGCTAGAAGAGAAAGAAGACCTATAGTGGCGTTTGACAAACGCCACTATAGGCCCTTGTAAGAGTAGGACCTATAGTGGCGTTTGTCAAGCACCACTATAGGCATTAGTAACAGTAGGACCTATAGTGGCGTTTGTCAAACGGCACTATAGGTCTTGGTCTTACAAGGGCCTATAATGGCGTTTCGCAAACGCCACTATAGTCTAGCACCAAAAATAAAAAAGAAGAATTCAGCACCAAAAAAAAAATTAAAAAATTAAAATAGGGCACCAAATGCCACTATAGGTCCAAAAAGTCCATATACTAAAATTTTTCAAAAAAAAAAAAAAAAGTCTGAATGGGTTTAGGCGTAAACAAAATTATGGAATATGCCAAGAATATTCTATGGCATATTCCACAATATTTGAATATAATATATATTTAAATGTATATATTATTTTATATTTATATTTAAATGAGAGATGCTACGTCCACAATATTTTTACAAAATTTTCACAAAAAATCATAAGTGGTTAGTTGTTATTGGTTCAAATTTAAACTTAACACTAAGATTACTTTTTTGATCCAACAATAACAACCAGTAACAACTTGCCACTTAAGATTTATTATAAAAATGTTGTGAAAATATTGTGGACATATCATTTATATATATATATATATATATTATATGAGAGATGCTACGTCCACAATATTTTCACAACAAATCATAGGTGATTAGTTATTATTAATTCAAATTTGAACCTAATACTAAGATTACTTTTTTTCCCTAACAATAACAACCAGTAACTACCTGCCATTTAAAATTTATTGTAAAAATGTTGTGAAAATATTGTAGACTTATCATTTCTCTTTATATATATATATACATTAAAAACCCCCCACCTACCCCCACTCTCCCATATCTCTCCCTTTTCTCCATGCCAAGCCTCTTTGGTTTTTTCTTTTTTTTCTTCTTTCTTTCTTTTTCTCCCTTATCTCTCCATGCCAAGTCTCAGACTTCCTTTCTCTTTTGTTTTTTTGTTTTTTTTTTCCTTTCTTTCTTTCTTTTTCTCCCTTATCTCCACTCCTCCATCTTTCTTCTTTTCTTTTTCTTTCACTCTTCTTTCACTTCACACCTGAATTGATTCTTTTCTCTTCCTCTCCATTTTGATTTTATTTCTTCTATTTTATTTGTGGTGGTGTTAATGTTTGTGGGTTTTGGATTTGTAGATGGTGTTGTAGCTTACTGATTTTGTTCAAATTTGTAGATGGTGTTTGATGCCATTGGTTGTATAGTTGCAGGTAAGCAATTTTTTTCTTAAAAAAAATTTATGATTGTTTTGGTCTATTTATTTTTTAATAATAGTTTTGGTCTGTTCCTTGTTTGCTGTCAACTTTGCTTCGTGGGTCTCTGAGATTTTTGATTAATTTTTGTGAATTTTTTGGCTTTTTATTTTTATTTTTTATTGATAGGTCTATCTCAAGTGTGATAATATCTTTGTTAATAGAACCAAGAAAGTAGTGAAAAATTCAAAATCAATTTGATGATTTCTTTTTACAGGTTGGTCTATGGCGGCTGAATGTGTTGGGGTGGAGTTGCTATTTTTTTTTTTTAATTTTTGGATGTGAGCATGTTATGTTTGATTTTGAATTTTTTTAGGTGGGTTTGTAAAACGCCACTATAGGTCTGCCCAATAGTGGCATTTGATATAAGCCACTATAGCCTTTTTTTTTTTTTTTTTTTTTTTTTAAATTGGTCTATAGTGGCATTGGCAAACGCCACTATAGGGCTGGCCTATAGTGGCGGTACAATAGTGGCGTTTGTAAACGCCACTATAGCAAACACTGCTATAGTCCAAATGGGCCCATAGTGGCCTTTTTAGTACCTATAGTGGCATTTCACAAATGCCACTATAGGTCCAGTTTTTTGTAGTGACACGTGCAACAAAACTAAAATATAATAAAACTAATTCAAATATTCAAAACTAATTCAAATATTCATTTATTAGAATATTTCAATTGACACATATTTTCAAAAAACGGCCAAAGTTTAAATCCTTTTTATCGTATTATATATATATATATATATATATATATATATATCTATTGGTGACATCTTATAGTATTCATCCCAGCATCAATCGTTGACAAAACTTGTAAAACAAAACCAATTTGTACCAACATTTGCAAGTATTCTATCATTTTCAACATATATTAGAACTAATACAATTTCACTCATGCATCCAGAATGATCAAACCACATGCAAACACTTATCATCAAGCCCGACATAAGATTGGACTGAGAAAAAGAAAAAGAAAGAACACAACATCTAAGTCTAACTGATAAAGGGATAAATAGAGACACATCAAGAGAGATGGCTTTAGACTTTAGTTGTAGGTATCAAGATTTGCCAAGAGGTAGCTTTCAACAACCTTGAACAATCCCGAGGCTCTTTCTTTGCTGCCCTTAATTTCCTCTTCCCTAATCTCAATGTCGCCTTTGGTATGGTACTTACAAGTGCTCTTGCAAATGGACCCTCCATTAGGGGATGGCATTAACTTTATCTCGTAAGAGATTTTCTCTAGTGTATCCATCAGAGCATCACCCTCAATCACACTGTAGCTGTATGTGAAGTTTTCTTTGTCTATACCTTCAATCTTGTGCTTTAAATATTTAAATTTACTGTCTGCATATAAGAAAAAAAATAGATGAATGTTATTTATGTGAAGTATATACACAAATAGAACTTGAGTGAAATAAAAAAATAATGGGAAACAAAGAGACAATTTATCTCATAGTTTGGTTCATCAGAATTTAATTACAAACAAAATTTCAATGGTTACATTTGATCCTTAAGGTTTGGACTAAAATAAGATGCTTAGGGTTTCGTCCAAAATACCTCTAATAGTTTTTAATCCAAAGTAGGATTCAATCATAATGTAACTACCAAAAAACTTGTGGGACTAAATTATTATTGGATCAAATCAAAATGGGAAAATTTATTTGTATAAAGAAAATAGAAATTTGGTTAATTTTGATGGAAACGTATTCATTTTGATTCAAACTTTAAGAGTTCAAACATATCAGTTTAAAGTTTGTGGTCTAAATTGTGACCGTGCCAATCGTCAAAGAGGTAAATTAAAATTTACCCTTAAAGAATGAAAATTATATTTTAAACGTTACAATTAAGGGGTGACAAATTAAACTTTATAGTTTTAAGAGTAATAAATTAAAACCGAGAGTTGAAAAGGCAAAAAATTAAAATTTTGACCCTAAATAAAACTCAAAAACTAGGGTTCTAATTAAATGTGCTGAGGTTTAATTATAAAAACCTTCTAACTGACTAAGAGGACCTACTAGATTATGAAAATCATCTATATATGCCAAAGGTCTTGTAGCTGAATTGACACCTCCTCATGCACAAAGTGCTTAAGAGTCTAGGGGGAAAAGGGTTCGAGCTGCAAAGTTAGCAGCATGTTGTAATTATTTCTCAAAAAATAAAAATCATCTATATATACTTTTAGTCACATTACATATTTAATAAATTATGTAACTTGTTTGAATAATATATATGAATAATGCGCTAGAGAAAATTCCCACGAATTAATTTACAGGAAAAGTTTGTTCATAGAAAATAAAATAAAATAAAAACTCTTACAATTTTATTCACAAAAACAGTAAAAGAAAAGGGTAGGCTTAAAATACTGAATAAATAAAGCTTGAATCATTGTACGTGTAGTACCTACGCCAAAAGTAATCTTTTTAATGGTTCCAGGTCCTCCATCTCCTTCAAGAATTTCGACATTCTTAATGGCCTGTGGCAGTGGCGCTATATTTGGGAGGGGCCCTCCTAGCAGGTCTACATCAAGGACAAAGGCTTTGAACATCTTAGCTGGAGGGATGAAAGAGGTGACCTCAGTTTCATAAGTGAAAACACCCATGATAACTTAATTGATATGGTTTGAAGAGGATTGGAGAATGAAGAGGAGGTTATTAATTATTTAAATTTTATTCTTTTTGGTTGAGAACAGGTAGGAATTCTATTACCTATAAAACTATATGAGTATAGAAATGAATCAGCACAGCAAGGTTAGAATCCTCTCCCTAAAAACTTGCCAACACACTATCACTAATACAAAATGGAATATAATAAAAACACGTAGCCCCCTTGCGTGTCTTCTATGGACCTACGCGTGCTCTTCAGTTGGGTTGCTGTCAACATGGGTGATGGCCCATTTGTTGGAAGGTGCTTGAGTTGGAGAAGTGGGTATACAGTATACTATAGTCTATACTATAGGCGTTCTAGACTGAGAAGCCAAAGGTTGATTTCCAAGTCCTTAATTGTTTATTGGACGCGTCCAGTATACATGAGCAAACATCTTAACTTTTATTCAAGAACTTAAATTTTGGTCAAAGAGAGCACACTTGAATATCTAATAACGAATGTGGGTTTAGATAACTCAACTAATAAAGTCTCTCTTTTTCATCGAATTAGAGATTTGAAATTCTAACTTTGCTCGCACTATAAACCGATTGGTATCTCAATCCGATTATAAATAACAATCAATCAATCTCTTGTCATCAAAGTCCTTAAGATTCAAATCCCGCCTGTGCATGCCCAATTCCCTGCTAATGGGCCAACTTTGTAATTGGGCTCACAATTTACTTGTCTTAGTGAGTTTTTGAGTATCCTACAATGGGTAGCTCCTGGGTAGATTGACTATAGGCTTGCTAAAGTAACTGGCCTCTCTAACCGAACACTCTCCTGTTAATGCTCGGTTACTTTCCTAATTCTCACCCTCTGGTGTCTAACCCTTTACTCTCATGTGGTTCTTCTATTTATAGCCTTGCCTCAATGGCCTACTAATGATTACCCTTTCTACCACTCATGCGGAAGGGGCCCATCTAGATTGTTCCTAACAAGAAGGGTCCCACTTTGGAAATAGGAGTCTTGGAACTTGCACTAGACGCCAATCGTTGCCCGGTAGCAATATTACCTAAGGCACTACCGAGGTTGCTCAAACCAAGCTCAAGTAGCACTAGACTTATGGTCGATACCATTACAGTCTTGATCTGCCGGGCAAGGTGGACCCCCCTCCCCCCAAGTGGAATTGTCTACTCTAATTGTTTGGGCTTTATTGATATTGGGCCAAGGGTTTTAGGTCCATAACCGTACAATAGCCCCCCTTTGATTCTTTTCCCCCTTCTTGGGGATAGAATCAAAGATCTTGATTAAGATTTCCGTTTCATTTCTCGGGGATACCAATCGTTAGTTTCATTAATTGCAAAGAAGACAACCTACGCGTTTTGGGAAAAAGGGAATGACCAACTGTCCCATCTAATGGCTATGATTATCTAACGCTTCGTGTACTATGGAAATGCGTGCGACGGTTATGAAAAGAGGTTTTAATCATTTCTCTCGCCTGAATATCCATTAATGCTTACTAAATTCCTTTGGCCTATTAAACTCATCCCTCATTCCTTTGTTTCATCTTCTACTTCCTTTATTTCTGAGTGCCTTAGGTTACCCAGCACAAATTTCTTCTCGAGCAAATCCCTTTTAGCATTTCTACTGTAAGTCATTTGCTCTCCCTTTTATTTTTAAGTTTTCCTTCCAATTGCTTGATATATTAGAATGGGTTTTTCTCATCTTCTTAAGACTGAGGTTGCCTTAGCCAATTTTAGGGCTAGGTTTGACATTCCCTTAGATGTAGATGTAGCGTATTGCCATGAGAATAATATAGCACTCGAACGGCGCCCTCATATAGTGTTCTTCCCATTAATGTCTATATTAGAAGGTGGGGTGAGGTTCCCCATAGACCTATTGATACTTAGAGCCCTTAGGTTTTACAGTCTTTGTCCCAACCAACTTCCACCTAACTTCTACTGAGTGGTGAGTAGTCTTAGCCGGTTGAATAACTTGTACAGGTTACACCTCAACCACCATGATATTAATTTTATGTATAGCTTGTGCGGTATCGAGAGGTTGGGGTATTACCTCAAAGTTAGGGACACGCTAGTATGATTGATATCGTGCCACCTTGATTCTAACAGAAACTCGGTTGGAGAATATGTTTGGGTGAGCAGCAATTGGATTGCTAATGAGCTCACCTGCCCGACCTCGCCCCGAGATATTGGTCGGTACCACTCACATTTGATTTACTGTTGCTGTCAGTGTTTTGTTGTTCATTTAAGGTTGTTTTTATTTTTACTTGAATCCTAATTGCTAGTTTTGATTATGCAGACACTAAAAGGTTTAGACTGGACCATAACGCCATTCACGTTCGAGACCTGAATTTTGTACTTCGATCTGAGATCTTCGTACACTTTGATGGCCAATTGCGCGCATCTCACCTCATCCTCGGCTGCACTCCCATATATACAAGCTTTCAAGACCCTAGTCAGGCACTAACAGTTGGCAATCCCTTGCTGTCATATTTAGACGTTCGTTGCGCAATTTCTTACCTCCAAGACTAACTCCCGATAAAGCCTAGAGGCTCGGTCCTCAGCAAGTCAGAGCAGGTTCATTGTTTCCCATAAGAGACGGTTCGGCGGATACGGTATTTCACGATTGAGCTAAACATATCCCTGTCAAGGAGCCTAAGGAAGGGGCTAAGGCTGTAGAGTAGGTGAAGGTTGAATTAGTGGACTCTTCTTTCAAAGGAGCCGAACTTGAGGACTCTGATACTGAGATGGTGGTTAGAAGGAAAATTTCGGCTAATCGATTTTTGCCCGGTGGGCGGCAGAATCCCCCACAACAGGCACCTCCTCCCCCAGCTCCCCACAGACATAAGAGGCCCCGCAGTCTAAATGAGCCCGCTGACTCCTAGGAACATGCTCCTTCCCAGACTGCCCCCATTTAATCCACAACTTCCCTCATCATCCAATAGACGACTCAAGGGCCCCATCCTTTAGCCGTGGTGGGGTCGAACATGACTTCATCCTCGGCACCACCTGCGGTAGGATGGTAGAGCGTGTTCAGAATTGGTAACCGGCTTTTGCCAACTACATCTAGTGTTTGGAACTAGGAGAAGAGGGAGGGAGACCGGGTAGCTCGGAGCTTGGGGTAAGCCCTTCAGCTACCCAATAATTTGCAGTACTTCTTCGAGGGTACTGATGAAGTAGTGGCACTCCGGCTTGAGTGGCACGCTATTGCGGTAATGAGCATTCATCATTATCACTTTATTCATTTATTATTATTATACTTCTGCAGCATTCATTAACACTTAGTGATCTTTTGCTATTTTGCTAGGCCGCCTAACTGGCTCACATGATGCAGGATCAATTAAAGAGCTCGGCTGAATATGCTAAAAAAGAGAAAGCCCTTAAGGAGGTAACCGAGGCCACTATAGGGAGAGGGATGCTACACTGTAGGTTGCCGAGGGAAAAGTTAAGGAGCATGAGGGGGCCATGTACTAACTGAGCAAAGAGCTGCAGATTTAGAGGTTAAGATGGGTGAAATGGAGTTAAGGCTGGCTGAGGCCAAAAGCCTAATCTCAGCTAAAGATAAGGAGGTGGTTGACTTGAAGGCGACGTTGAAGGAAAGCGAGGATAAATTCTATGGTATGGGATTTGCTGACGCCGAGAGTTCAAGCAAGCCGATAATGTTCCAATCTCGGTGGTATGGCTTTGGTAAGGGATGGATGGCTGCCGTGAATGCACTAGGCATATCGGAAGAGTCCCCTTTCAGGATCCCCAAGTAGATCCCTTATCCAAAGCCCCCAACTCCTCCCGTCCAAAGCCCTACCCGCATTAAAGAAGAAAAGAGTTAGAGCATGAGGGTGCTAGTCGAGGAGATTGACTCACACACCGAACTCATTGATCTCGAGATCTCTAGCGACCCTAATGCAGGGCAAATGCAAGTGTCTCAACCTCTCCTCCCAAATCCCGACCAGGTCACAATAGAAGCTAACCCCCATATGCCCGAGCAACTGCAAGAACCGACAGACTGATGCCTGAACCATTTATCGTAGTTACTATTTGGTTACATTATTATTTTTTGGTGTGTTGGATATTTCTCTATTCTATTTTCTTAGTTTGATTTCACTAAGTCACTGGGGTGTGGTGGCAATACATTATTTTCATAGTCACCGCAATTTTGGTGACAAACAATTGCTTTTCTTAAAAATTATATTTAAAGTCACCAAAGTTTGGTGATATGACATTTTGAATTTTGTTTTATAAGAAATTTTCCTTTATTTTTCATGCTTGATATTTTCAGGATACTTGTGATTCACATATAGTATTGCCGATAAAAACTTTCCTTAAGCAACTTAAATTAGGGCTTCTGTCCTTAAATTGTAACAAGATTTCCACCCGGTCGGTGGCCAAGGTCAAGCTGAGCTTAGGTTTCTGTTCTTAGGAAATTTATAATAAGGTTTTCACCTGGTCAGTGACCGGGGCCAGGCCAAGCCTAGGTTTATGCCCTTAAGAAATTTATAATAAGTCGGTGACTGGGGTCAGGTCGAGCCTAGGTTTCTTTCCTTAGGGAATTTATAATAAGGTTTTCACCTGATCAGTGACCGGAGTCAAGCCGAGCCTAGGTTTCTATCCTTAGGAAATTTATTAGGAACAATTACATGCAACAAAGTTCATATATTGCACATATATACATTTTCGTCTACATGTTCAGTAGTACATAAAGTAGTCCTTCAAACTTTACATGTTTAACGATAAAACTTCTTCAAATTTTGAACATTCCATGGTCGGGGAAGCGGCCTCTCCTCCATGTCTTCCACATAGTATGCTCTTACTCTAGCCATGACAGTAACCCTATACGGTCCTTCCCAATTAAGGGCGAGTTTCCCGGCATTGATATCCCGAGAACCCCTTACTGCCTTCTGCAACACGAGGTCACCACCACCAAACTCCCTCGCCTTTACGCCCTGATCATACCGTTGAGCTAGCTTCTGTTGATAGTTCGCCAAGCGTATAGTTGTCGTTTCTCGGCATTCTTCCAGTGAGTCCAATTGTCTTACCATTAACTCATTATTCGTGCCTAGGGAAAAATCCAAGGTTCTCGTACTGGAAAGGCCTATCACAATAGGTATAACTGCCTCCACCCCATATGTTAAGAAATAAGGGGTCTCGTTAGTTAACCTTCTCAGCGTTGTTCGGAATGCTTACAACACATTTGACAACTCTTCGGCCCACCTACCCTTCGCTCCTTCTAACCTTTTCTTTAACCCGTTAACAATTGCCTTGTTCGTAGATTTGGCTTGGCCATTACTCTGGGGATATGCTGGGGTTGAGTACCTATTCTTTATATTGAGATCACCACAATACTTGTGAAACACCTTACTATCAAATTGCAAACCATTATCTGAGACTAAGGATTCCGAAACCCCAAACCTCGTCACAATGTTCTTCCAGACGAACTTCTTAACATACATGTCCCGAATGCTAGCTAGGGCCTCGGCTTCAACCCACTTGGTGAAATAATCTACAGCCACCAAGATGAACCTTTTGTTTCTAATTGCTTGGGGAAACGGACCAATGATATTCAACCCCCACTATGCCAAAGGCCAAGTGTTACTAATAGGATTCAAACTTCTTGCAGGTTGATGTATCAGAGGGGCATGCTTCTGACACTGTTCGCACCTTTTCACATATTTGGCAGTGTCCTTTTGCATTCTAGGACACCAAAATCCTTGTGTCATTGCTCAGTGAGCCAATGACCAAACTCCCACATGGCTGCCGCACACCCCATAATGTAACTCAGTAAGAAGGTCATTAACTTTAGAAGGATGAAGGCACAAAAGATACGATCTCCCAAAAGACCTCCAATATAACCTACGATCCTTGGACAACCAAAACTGAGCAGCACTTCTACGCACCTTATCTGCTTCTTTGCTCTCACTTAGTGGACAATCTTCGGCTAGGAACTCAATAATCGGGTCCATCCAACTAGGTTCAGGCAACGAAATGGCTAAGATATTTACCTTTGGGTCAATGTTGGGTTCCTGTACCACCTCCACCTTAATCATCCTCGGTATCTCATCGGCTAGTGTAGATGCCAAAGTTGCTAAGGAGTCAACATGCTTGTTCTACCCTCGAGTAATTAGAATTATCTTGATTTTTTGGAGCTTACTCATCAACTGCTTGACGAGCTTCAAATAATCAATCATTTGAACGTCCTTAGCTTCAAAGCTTCCCTTAATCTGACTCACCACCAGCTTAGAATCAGAATAAACCTCTAGGTCGGCCACTTCCAAACTAAGTGTAGCCTTCAACCCCACAAGCAATGCCTCGTTGTTGGATGCCTGAAACCCAATCTCAAAGAATGTTCCACTTTCACTCCCTCCAGTGATACAATGACAATGCCAGCCCCCACTCCCATTGATTGGACGCGTCGTCCACAAAGACTCTCCACTATCGTGTTTCCACATTGCATACAACTGCCTGACTCGCTTCACGGGGAGTATATTCCATGATAAAGTCAACAAGCACTTGGCCTTTGATTGAGCTTCTAGGCCTGTACCGAATATCGAACGATCCGAGCCTAATTCCCCACTTAGCTATTCGGCTCGTGAAATCGGACCTCTTGAGTAGAGATTGGAGAGGATACTCAGTCAACACATACACCGTGTGCGCTTAAAAATAGTGAGGTAACTTTCTAGTTGCATGAACTAATCCCAGTGCAAGCTTCTCCAAAGGTAAGTACCTTGTCTCTGTATCGACCAATGTTTTACTGATATAGTAGATCGGTTTCTGAACTCCCCCTTGATCCTTTAGTAATACGGCGCTCACGACATGCTCGGATACAATTAAGTACATAAACAAATCCTCCCCGGATCTGGATAAGATAGTATCGACGCACTCATCAGATACTTCTTCAGATCTTGAAAAGCCCATTCACACTCCTCGATCCACTGAAATCCCCTCCACTTCTTAGGTAGCTGATAGAAAGGGCAGCACAGGTTAGCAAACTTCGATACAAATCGATTCAATGCAGCCACCATACCGGTCAATTTTTTCACCTCTTTAGGGTTGGTCGGTGGCTTGAGCCACTCTATGGCACTTATCTGATCGAGGTTCACCTCTATTCCCCTATAGGTGATCATACACTCGAGGAACTTACCGGCCCCCACACCAAAGACACACTTGTTTGCATTGAGACATAACCTATGCTGACTAAGTATTTCAAATACCTCCGACAAATCGTCCATATGTCTTCGATCTTCTCGGCTCTTCACAACCATATCGTCTATGTACACCTTCACCGTACTCCCAATCTATCCCTAAACATTTTGGTCATCATCTTCTAGTAAGTAGCCCCCGCATTCTTGAGGCCGAAAGGCATTACCGTGTAATGATATTTGGCCTCCGGGGAGATAAACGACATTTTCTCCTTGTCTTCAGTGGCTAAGGCAATCTGATAGTAGCCTTGAAAAGCATCTAAGAAACTCATCCTCGGATGTCTGCTTATGGCATCTATTAGTTGATCAATCTTCGGCACTGAGAATGGATCCTTAGGACAAGCCCGGTTTAGGTCGGTAAAGTCTATGCAAACCCTTCATGTACCATTCTTTTTCTATACCACGACAATATTAGATAACCACTACGGGAAAAAGACTTCTTTAATTGCCCCCACTTGCTTTAACTTTTTAACCTCCTGTTTGATGACCTCAACACGTTGCTTAGCCGATCTCCTTGACATTTGCTTCTTCGGGGGAAAAGAAGAGTCCACATTGAGCTTGTGGGTAATAAACTCTGGGTCCATCTCGGGTACCTCATATGGACTCCAATCGAAAATGTCTAAATTCTGCACTAATGTCAATAGCAAATTGATCCGATCTTCAAGTTTCATACTAGCTCCTACTTGGAAACTCCTATTCTCGTATGGCAGTATACTTACTTTAATTAAATCCTCGACACTGTCCGCTCCTTGGCTCTCTGGGGGCTCTTGTAATTTCTATGCAAGATCCTGCTCGGTGAACTCTTTCTGCTTATTCTCCCAATTAACAGCAGCTACCAGACACTGTCACGCTACTTACTGATGTCCTCTCACCACAGCTACACCATGATTGGTGTGAAACTTAACCTTTACATGCAAAGTGGACGAGACCGCTCCCATAGCGTGAATCCAGGGCCAGTCGAGGATAGCAGTGTACGAGGAGAGGGAATTCACCACAATAAAGCTCACCATCACTTCTTTTCCCTCGGTATTCATAAGAAAGGAAATCTGACCTTCAAGAACCACCATCTTGCCATCAAATCCTACTAGGGGAGTATAATATCTGGACAAATCCTCCACCTTCAACCCTAACCCCTTGAACAGATCGGGGTACATCACCTCAGCCCCACTTCCTTGGTCCATTAATACCCTCTTCACTATAAAGCCATTAATTCTAGCCGTAACTACGAGAGCGTCATCATGCGGCTGGGTTATTCCCTTCAAGTCTTCGTCCCCAAACTCAATCTTCCCTTGGGCTAACTTCAATTTCTTTTCGGGATGATTTCCACATTCGGCATTCTCTACCGAGACCACGCTTAACACCCCCTTACATCGGCTTACACTCATGCCTATTGACACCGCATTGATGACTTCAATTACCCCCAATGGTGGTGGAAGCGTGTCCCTCTTAATCTTCGGTGCCTGCTGTAACCCTACCTTCGGGGTTCACAACGAACTCCTTTAAATGTCCGGACTTTACTATCTACTCCAAGTGATCCTTAAATACCCTGCATTGATTGGTGGTATGCCCCTTGTCACGATGGTATGTGCAATATAAGTTTTGGTTCCTCCTTGTTGGGTCACCCGACATCTCGGCCGGAAGTACGGGTCGTTCTTGATTCGGTCCAGGATCTTATGAACTGGCTCCTTGAACGACACATTGACTTCCCCGGATTGGACATTAGGTTCTTGAATTCTTAACTCCTTTCTCAGTCATGACTGGAAACCCCTTGTCCTTGAATCCTTGACATATTGCGAAGTGGCGGATGCCTTGCCTTTATTTTGTTGCCAATCATCCTCCAGCCTCTTGTACTCCTCAATTCGCCTCATCAGCTGCTGCATGTTCTTAGGAGGCCTCATAGTCAAAGATTCCTATAATTCTAAGTCCTCCGGAAGCCCCAATCTGAAAGTGCTAGAGGCTACTTTCTCGTTACCACTAATCTCATTATACAACTCCCAATACCTATCAGTATAGCTTCGAAGAGTTTCCCCTGTCCCCATCTTCATAGACAACAATGCACCCACCAATTAAGGTGCACGACTGCACGTCATAAACCAAGCACCAAATTCTTGTATCAACTTTCCAAAATTATGAATAGATCCCTTCCTTAACCCATTGAACTATCTTAACACAGTCGACCCGAGACTGGACAGGAATACTTTACACATAAGCGCTTTGTTTTGGCTATAAAGCGACATCATTTGGATGTAGTGACTAACATGTTCTACGGGGTCAGTCTTTCCATCATACGAAATGAACAGCGATCTACTAAATCTCCTCAGCATGCACGCACGTTCAATTTCATCAGAAAACGATGATCGGGCTGCTCTGCGTAGTGTTTAGTTCATGGCATCCATCGCCTCACTTCGGTGACTGTGCCGCTCGGGAGAGGCCAACATTCTATCAGCAAAGTCCTGCGACCTCTCCCTTGATCTGCGAGAGCCGCTTTGGTAGGACGCTTCTCCGTGATTGTCCCCAGTATGTACAAATCCTTCTAGGGACTCATCGTGATTCATTTTTCGATGCCTATCCCGCACTTCCAACTCCAAATCCCTAACTAACCTGTGCAAGCACTCCAGTTCCAGATCTCTCCTATCACAATGCTCTTGCTCAGGGATTTTGGACGCTGATCGGTACGTTTGCGAAAACCCCTCTCCCGAGCCAAAGTGTTCCCCGTCCCATTCGTGCCTTCGGTCTTCGTTTCTCTTATACCTCATTTCTTGCCAACTTGGACTCCTGGACAAGCCCCCAGGCCCGCTATCGGCATAGCTCACCGAGTGATGGTTGGACATGTTCAATCAAGGAAAACTTTGGTGGAACTATAGCTGAGCAGGAGATTCCCACAGACGACTCCAATTGTGCGTGCCCAATTCCCTGCTAATGGGCTAACTTTGTAATTGGGCTCACAATTTACTTGTTTTAGTGGGCTTTTGAGTATCCTATAATGGGTAGCTCTTGGGTAGATTTAATATAGGCTTGCTAAAGTAATTGGCCTCGCTAATCGAACACTCTCCTGTTAATGCTCGGTTACTTTCCTAGTTCTCATCCTCTGGTGTCTAGCCCTTTACTCTCATGTGTTTCTTTTATTTATAGCCTTGCCTCAGTGGACTACTAATGATTACCCTTTCCACCACTCGTACGGAAGGGGCCCATCTAGATTGTTCCTGACAAGAAGGGTCCCACTTTGGAAATAGGAGTCTGGGAACTTACACTAGATGCCGATCGTTGCCCGGCAGCAATATTACTCAAGGCACTACCGAGGTTGCTCGGACTGAGCTCAAGTAGCACTAGACTTATGGTCTGTACCATTACCATCCTGATTTGCCGGGCAAGGTGGACCCACCCCCCCCCCCCCCCCCCCCCCTCCCCCCCAAGTGGAATTGTCTACTCTAATTGTTTGGGCTTTATTGATATTGGGCCAAGGGTTTTAGGTCCATGACCGTACACCACCTATACCTTAAATTAATTGGTGTCTTAATTTGATGATAAAAGACCAATCAACTGTAGAGTAAATGTCACATACTTAAATTATATTGCATCTGAAATAAATAAATAAGCTAACTAATATATTTCCACGTACATGGTGTGCTAGTGCTGCTAACTAGTGTATTTCCTAAAATGTTTAATAAAGATCGAGCAGAATTGTTGATCACGAGAGCTATTATAAACAAAGTGACAACCTTATTATTATTATTATTTTGCTGGTAAAAGAACCTTGAATTTTAGTATTGTGGATCGTGAGCGCTCTTTTAACAAAGTAAATGGTCCTTGAATTTGACTAGTAGATTTGATAGAATTTCATTATCGCTGCTTCCCAACTTAGTTTAAACAGGGACAAAATGGGCTTCTACCCTTTTCAGGCAAATTATATAGGGAAATGCCCCCCTTCTCAAACTAAATAGGGAAATTCCCCTCTTTTAAAACTCGATTTTTGATAAATCGAGTTAGGCCCTATAGTGGCGTTTTTAAGGAGCCTATAGTGACGTTTTAAGGACCTATAGTGACGTTTTTTAACTCGACTTCATTGAAATCGAGTTATAGGCAATGAAATCGACCTATAATGGCCTTTTTTTACCTATAACTCGATTTCTTTGAAGTCGAGTTAAAAAACGTCACTATAGGTCCTTAAAACGTCACTATAGACTCCTTAAAACGCCACTATAGGGCTTCAAATTTTTTTTTTTCTAACTCGATTTATCAAAAATTGAGTTTTAAAAAAGGGGCATTTTCCTATTTAGTTTGGGAAGGGGAGCATTTCCTTATATAATTTGCCCGAAAAGGGCAAAAGCCCATTTTGTCCGTTTAAACAGATTGAACCAAATTCATAGGACCAGTTAGCCAGATTCTAGACGTCTATATGGCATATCTGTATGTCAAGATATAGGATCAGTTTTATTTTTATGCTCGTGATCAAAATATATGTTGATGGTACCTCTTGACATTAAGTATTGCGGCCCCTCAAAGATACAGTAATGGTTCAATTTAAAGCAATCTGAAAGTATATGAAAAACTGAGATTTTGTATGAAAATAACTGTCCTAAGATAGGAAGTTTGATCAAATTCTAGATTAAAAAACTACTTGAAACGTGACTTATTTCATTTAACAATGTAGTTATTACTTTTAGTTTATATATGTTTTTAAAGAATTTCTTATCATGTAATAAGAGTTCGGGCCTTGGTGCTATGATAAGTGCATGCCTTCACAAAAAACAATCAACAAGTTGTAGGTTTGAGTTCAAGGATTAACTTTTCCTAAAACAATTGAGAGTACTGCAGCCTCTCAATTACCCCTCATAGATTTTGCAAAAATGAGAGTTTTACATATTGTGTACGACATTTTTTCTTATTTTATGAGCAATATGGTCAACAAGCATTTTGAGATTATTCTAGATGAGAATTTAATTTGGAAAATATGGCTTTTAACTTTATTTATAAAGGTGATAAATGGTAACAAGGGGTTATTGATTATATGAATCAAAATCTCAAGAGGTGGAGTGTCATTAATAACAATATGGGTGGTTTTTGACATTTTCCTGAATTATGAGGGAAATTATTGTGATTTACCTTAAATAAAGAAATCATTTTCTTTTTCGTTGTCACATGATTTTAAATTTTAAATGA
This sequence comes from Quercus ilex subsp. ballota, assembly GCA_032727855.1. Lineage (NCBI taxonomy): Eukaryota > Viridiplantae > Streptophyta > Magnoliopsida > Fagales > Fagaceae > Quercus > Quercus ilex. The sequence goes on along the minus strand of CM064912.1, from coordinate 37,178,290 downwards.
CATGATATTATTGTATTCAAAAAATAAAATCTTTATAATGAAATAGAACATATTTTGTACTTCACATTTTTGGAGAAAAAAAAGAAGAAGAAAAGAAATGATTGACCCCACTTCAAAATCAATTTTCTTCATTCATTAATATAACTAGTCGCTAACCCGTGCGATGCATGGGAAAGTTTTTAGTAACTATAAGATTTTAGCAAATCAAATGCCTTAAAATTTGAAAATCTTAAAGAACTTAAATTAGCACTCATCAATTTGTTTACAAAGTCAATGCTAAATAGATCTACAAAATGCATTCTCATATCCTCTATCATTTGCAAGGTGAAAGGACTCTTTTGATTACAGTTTGCATCCTTCTATCCTTCAAAAGTTTTAAGAAGTGTCATGTGGCCACTGCATAAGAATGTGTATAAGGTTATACAAAATTTTGTCATTATAATCAACATCCTAAAGCTAATATCCAATCCAAAAATGTGTAACCAATGTTACATATTATAACAAAAACCCAAAGAGACAACAAAAAGAGTTGTAGGTATATAAGAGAGAGAATCAGATCAAACATGTATTTCTCTTTTTGCTTACTTTGAGATTGAATTTCAAGACTGAAACTTAAAATCCAGAATTCCAACAAAAGCATAGAAAAACTTATCTATCTAACAGATCAAAAAACTCTACAAAAAAGTACCAAATTTAATATGATATTACCAACTTTGCTTTGAAAGAAGATCACAAAGACATCACAACAAAGAATGAGATGGAATATACTCCTTTAGTCTACCATGCTTCCAATCAGCTAGTCTTCTTTTCCACTCTCCCAACCACAAAATCCAATGCTAACTCTGCATTGAGAGGAACTTGTAAAAATAATAATAATAATAATAATAATAATAATAAAGCAAACAATAAAAATGAAACTATCAGTCCTTTTCATCTAATATGTAACTTGATAGATGGTCTTAGGCACTTTTTGCACATAGATTCTTTAAATTGTATATCAAATTAGAAGGAAGAAATTACAAGTAAAAGCCAATTCAATAGAGAGATCTATGACACACAGCGATCAATAGTTTAAAAACAAAAGCCTTGTAATGTATCTGCCGTATAGTGTAATAATAGAAATATGTGTTATCTAAGAATATTCCATAACATACTTACCCTTATTTGAATTTCAAGAGGAGTGTGATCTTTTTGCCACTCAATTATTCAACTACATAAAAAATGATAATCATAATAGCAAAACTGGTCCACCTTGCATCCCTAGTCCATCTCTCATTTCTAACCAATTTTTTCAGCATAGTCCAATTCAAAATCTTTTTCTTCTTCTATTCTTTTTATTTTATAAGAACTCCAATTTTCACTACAGTCCAATTAAATTGTAATTAACTCAGAGATCATATGTTGACTACAAAATTGGTTCTACAAATACAAAATTTGTTTTTAAAGCAATGCAAAAGACAATTCAAGTCAAATGAAACAGTCAAGACTAACACAGTAAGAGTCCAGAGCTATTAAAGATGCAATTTAAAAGCTATAAACACAGTACCTGATCTAATTCAGATAATGAGGAAGTTAAAGCATGAAGCTGGTGGTTTATAATATATACAAAATTATAATAAAACAAGTGGGCCTTGGCAAATCTTTCATATATTAGAATAACATGCCTTAGATCTTTAGAACTCAAGCATTACACAATACATTATACACACACACATAAACAGTAAAGGTATTCATACTTCGATCTCAATCAATTATTATTTAATACTGCATCAATTCAAGGAGAAATTATAAGATCCACGTGGTGGACAAGTGATGTGGTCCTCCATTCCACTAAAAAACTGCCACTTGTTTAAAATTGTTAGTTAGAAATTTTTTTTTAAATAGAAATTAATTACTGACTCGGCAATTTTAAACAAGTGTAAGTTTTTTAATGGAATGGTGGACAAGTGACGTGGTCCACCAGAGTACTCTATAATTTCTCCAATTCGAGGGGATCCTAAAGTAGGAAGCAATTTGATCTAAAAAATTATGAGTTGAATTAATGAGAGCCCACAACTTTGATCTAAATATTATTTCAAAACAATAGAAACTAAAAGACAGAAGAAAAACATAAGCTTTCTTCTCCATTTTCTGAGGTTCCTTTGCCTTCTTCAGCTTGGAACATCTGATTGGATTCATCATGATTTCAAACAATTTGCTGCATTACTTTTTCTAAGTGTAAAATGTGACAAACCTTGTAATGCATGGGTTATATTGCCGCTATAACATTATATTTTAAAATGAATATGATTTGCATTTAATCTTTTAATACTGGACTAAATTGATCTCTTAGTTGCTTAACTATATATTATATCTGATTACAACTAACCTAATGAATATTTATATTTGCTAAATTATATGTTATAATCTGATTACAACCTCTTTAGTTTAGTTGAAATGAAAATAGTCAAAACACTAAAATTCTACAAATTTAAAGTATATGCACCCCAAAAAATTAGAAAGTAAGCAATCAACACCAATCCAATCAAATATGGTGATGAAAGGTTCTATTTAAGCATTTCTTTGAACACTTTCAGGGGAGTTGAGAAACCAAAGGGAAAAAAAGAGTTTCTTAGAATTGAGAAACCAACTAATATAATAAAAAAGATTTTCAGTTTTTGAAGATCATAAGCTATTGAAGATTTATCATACAAACTAATGCTCCCAGGCTAATCAACCAAAAGAAACGCAAATCTAAACCCTAAATTGAAATACCAAAACCTAAATCATATTTTTACCAGCAAATTTTTAAAACAAAATTAAAAACTTTACCAGTAACGTTTCTGGAGGTATAATGGTGGCTTGAAGCCAGAAAGCGGAGGGAAACTGGCTGACAATGGAAAAATCCCTCAGATTTCTCTCTCTACACCTAATGTTTGCTGTTTTGTATTTTGAATGAAGTCTGCAGAGGAGCATTCATAATAAGGGCAGAGCTACAGAGACAGAATGTTTGAGGAAACAATGGAGAGAGTTTTAAAAAGAAATTAAAAACTTTACTGGTAATGCTTTTGGAGTAATATTGTTCTGAACACAATGTGCAACCATACCAGCGGTTTTAAGTTTGCAACAATAACAGTGAAACAAAATAGAAATACCCATTTAAGAAAAATAAAATGGTTCCTTTAATAGGCCTAATGAAAAGGTATAATTTTCAGTTTTTTTAAATGTAATCAAATTGCTTGGACATTCAATTGCAAATAAATATTATGCAATGGATTTTAAATTCTCCAATGTACTACCTAGGGCCATAGTTGTCAAAATGTGAATCGTATCGTGAATCGATTTTTAACTTTTATGTATCGTGTATCGTATCGTATCGTGTATCGTAAGATACACAAACACTTAATAAAATTTATAAAAGATTTATAAATATACATATATAAAGGGTATATTCATTATAAATTTTGAATATATTCAACTAATGACTAATTTATTCATCACTTATGTAATAATATTTAACAAGCTAACTAAATAAATCAAACTAGCATGTGTTTATAACATACACATTCAAATTTCTTAAATTCAAAAGTGATAATATATTACAAATGACCCAAAAATAATAATTTATTTTCATCATATTCATCAAATTGCCTAATCAACCCAATCTAACCCAATGCTATCATCATGTTTATAATTTTGCAAACTTATTTCTTCATTAAAATTTTCTTCATCGTCATTTGTTATTAACATTTACTATCTCTTCTTGTTCTTTTTATTTTAATAATATTTTTTTTTTTCAATTTTTTTTGGCATTCTAGTTTCTTGGACTTATAACAGTAATGATAAAAATACAAAATTTATATTGTCAATTAATATTTTATTCATAGTATATAAAATCAATTTGTAAATATTAAAGTGAATGGTAAGTATGTACTATGTAGTCTAATTGTAGAGTCGTTTGGCTAAATATTGCTAAATTTAAAACATATTTGCATTATAGGTACTGTTACAAGTTATTTAGGGGAATGAGGAGAGAGATTGAATTTCGGCAACAGTGTTGCCGAAATTCAAGAAAAAGTAGGAGAGAGAATGAGAAAAACAGAGAAGAGAGAAAAAGCTTGAATTTCGGCAACGGTGTTGTCGTAATTCATTTGCCCAATTTTCCTTCCTGCCTGGATGTGTGAGTGTGAGAAGTGCAATGAGTGGGTGCCCAAAAAAAAAAAAAAAAGTAATTGTGGCAATGGTATTACCGAAAATGGTAGGGGGGGGAAAAAAGTGAACGCCAAAATCTAGGGAAAAATTAAAGAAAATTATAATGTGCTACGTACATAATATTTTTACAATATTTTTATAATAAATCACAGGTAACTAGTTATTATTAGTCCAAATTTAAATTTGACATTGAGATTACTATTTTAATTTAACAATAACAACAAGTAACAACCTGATACTTAGAATTTGTTGTAAAAATATTGTAAAAATTGTGTGCACTTATTATTTCTTAAAAAAAAAAAAGTGTAATGGATTTGCCGAAAATTTTGTGGCAATTGTGGCTTGCCGAAAATGGGAGGGAAAAAAAAAAGTTTCAGTGGCAATTTTTTTTTGGCAATTGTGGCAATGTCATTGCCAAAAATGGGGAAAAAAATAAAAACTTTTTTTTCCCAATTGTGGCAATGGCATTGCCGAAATTGTGGGGAAAAAAATTTTCCCCAAATTTCGGCAATGCCATTGCCACAATTGGGAAAAAATAAAAATAAAAACTTTTTTTCCTAAATGGTATTACCGAAATTGTGGGAAAAAAAATTTTCCCACAATTTCGGCAATGCCATTGCCACAATTAGGGGGGGGGGGGGGGAAAATGTTTGAATGGGTTTGTGGCAATGGCATTGCCGAAATTGTGAGTAGAATTTTTTTTGGCAATTGTGGCCATGCCATTGCCGAAAATGGAGGAAAAAAAAATTTGTTTCAGTGGGTTTGTGGCAATGAGATTGCCGAAATAGGGAATTTTTTTTGGCTTTTGTGGCAATCCCATTGCCGAAAATGGGAAGGAAAAATTTTTTTTTGTTGCATTGGGTTTGTGGCAATGGGATTGCCGAAATTTGGGGGGGGGGGGGGGGGGAATTTTTTTCCCCAATTGTGGCAATGCCATTGCCGAAAATGGAGGAAAAAAAATTCTTCCATGGTTTTGCCGAAATGGTGAAATATTTTTTGGCAATTTGTGGCAATCCCATTGCCGAAAATGGGAGGGGGGAAAAATATTTTGTTGCATTGGGTTTGTGGCAATGGGATTGCCGAAAATGGGAGAAAAAAAAATTTGTTTCAATGAGTTTTTGGCAATGACATTGCTGAAATAAGGGGGGAAATTTTTTTTTTTTTGGCAATTGTGGCAATGTCATTGCCGAAAATGGGAGGGGGGAAAAAATGTGGTTGGCAAAATTTGGGTGGAAAATATACCAAAAAGAAAAAAATGATGATAGGAAAGAAAATATAGATTCTTACGATAGGAAAAGAAAAAATGATTGACGTGCACATTGTAAACCAAAAAAAAGTAAAGAAAGTACATATATTTTTACAATATAGAAGGAAAAAATGATTGATGTGCACGTTATAAACAAAAAAAAAAAAACTAAAGAAAGTACATAGATTCTTATGTGCACACTGTAAACAAAAAAACAAAACTTCAATCAACCAATCACCTCAACTTCTCATCTCATCTGATTCTTATTCTCTGCATCGAATATATTTTACCTATTCATAACTCTCAGAGAGATTCATTTTTGTCTTCTTCACTGTTGTAATCTCTCTGAGAGATTCTTTTTTGTTTTCTTCACTGTTGTAATCCCTCAGAATCTATTCTTTTTTGTTTTCTTCTTAATTGTAATCTCTCTCAGAGATAGTCTTTTTTGTCTTCTTCAGTTGTGTAATAAAAGGCAAGTCTTCTTCAATTTTGTAATAAAAGGCAAGTCAAGTGCAAGCGTCTTTTTATTTCTTCTCCTTCACTGAAGAATTGTATCTCCTCACACAGGATTGTAAGTCCTGCGATTGTTCAGTTAGTCTTTTACTTTGCTTTAGGTGAACAACTAAGAATTGTAAGTTTTTTGTTAATGTAAGTTTTTTTGCTTTGTTTATTAACTTACAGTTCTATAAATTAACAGATTTATTATTATTGTATAAACATGTGCTTTGTAAATATTAAAAGCTAATACATTGTAAAATATTATGTATTGTTGTAGTTGTAGTTAATATTATTTGTATGCCTATGATTATGATTATTGTTGTTGTTGTTGTTATTCAAATTTTAGATTAATGAATTATTTTTTATGGTTATCTGATTGTGTTTTTTTTTTTTTTTTTTTGGGCAAGTATCACTCTATAATTCTCACTCTTTCAGTTGGTATCACAGTTGTGGTAAGCATCTCAACTCTCTAATTAAATTTGTATTTGTTAATTTTGAAATTATTTAATATTATTTATTGTTATTATTAGTACATGACCACAAAAATTGTAATAAATTGTATTATTGTGATCTTTTTATAATCAATATGTGTTTTGTTATTATCAATTATTACATCTATTACTTGGAAAAAATATATTGCATAATATGTTTGTTGGTTTATAATAAAGAGATG
>CM064912.1:37080416-37171582 GCA_032727855.1 Quercus ilex subsp. ballota | reverse complement strand
TCATCATGATTTCAAACAATTTGCTGCATTACTTTTTCTAAGTGTAAAATGTGACAAACCTTGTAATGCATGGGTTATATTGCCGCTATAACATTATATTTTAAAATGAATATGATTTGCATTTAATCTTTTAATACTGGACTAAATTGATCTCTTAGTTGCTTAACTATATATTATATCTGATTACAACTAACCTAATGAATATTTATATTTGCTAAATTATATGTTATAATCTGATTACAACCTCTTTAGTTTAGTTGAAATGAAAATAGTCAAAACACTAAAATTCTACAAATTTAAAGTATATGCACCCCAAAAAATTAGAAAGTAAGCAATCAACACCAATCCAATCAAATATGGTGATGAAAGGTTCTGTTTAAGCATTTCTTTGAACACTTTCAGGGGAGTTGAGAAACCAAAGGGAAAAAAAGAGTTTCTTAGAATTGAGAAACCAACTAATATAATAAAAAAGATTTTCAGTTTTTGAAGATCATAAGCTATTGAAGATTTATCATACAAACTAATGCTCCCAGGCTAATCAACCAAAAGAAACGCAAATCTAAACCCTAAATTGAAATACCAAAACCTAAATCATATTTTTACCAGCAAATTTTTAAAACAAAATTAAAAACTTTACCAGTAACGTTTCTGGAGGTATAATGGTGGCTTGAAGCCAGAAAGCGGAGGGAAACTAGCTGACAATGGAAAAATCCCTCAGATTTCTCTCTCTACACCTAATGTTTGCTGTTTTGTATTTTGAATGAAGTCTGCAGAGGAGCATTCATAATAAGGGCAGAGCTACAGAGACAGAATGTTTGAGGAAACAATGGAGAGAGTTTTAAAAAGAAATTAAAAACTTTACTGGTAATGCTTTTGGAGTAATATTGTTCTGAACACAATGTGCAACCATACTAGCGGTTTTAAGTTTGCAACAATAACAGTGAAACAAAATAGAAATATCCATTTAAGAAAAATAAAATGGTTCCTTTAATAGGCCTAATGAAAAGGTATAATTTTCAGTTTTTTTAAATGTAATCAAATTGCTTGGACATTCAATTGCAGATAAATATTATGCAATGGATTTTAAATTCTCCAATGTACTACCTAGGGCCATAGTTGTCAAAATGTGAATCGTATCGTGAATCGATTTTTAATTTTTATGTATCGTGTATCGTATCATATCGTGTATCGTAAGATACACAAACACTTAATAAAATTTATAAAAGATTTATAAATATACATATATAAAGGGTATATTCATTATAAATTTTGAATATATTCAACTAATGACTAATTTATTCATCACTTATGTAATAATATTTAACAAGCTAACTAAATAAATCAAACTAGCATGTGTTTATAACATACACATTCAAATTTCTTAAATTCAAAAGTGATAATATATTACAAATGACCCAAAAATAATAATTTATTTTCATCAAATTGCCTAATCAACCCAATCTAACCCAATGCTATCATCATGTTTATAATTTTGCAAACTTATTTCTTCATTAAAATTTTCTTCATCGTCATTTGTTATTAACATTTACTATCTCTTCTTGTTCTTTTTATTTTAATAATATTTTTTTTTTCAATTTTTTTTGGCATTCTAGTTTCTTGGACTTATAACAATAATGATAAAAATACAAAATTTATATTGTCAATTAATATTTTATTCATAGTATATAAAATAAATTTGTAAATATTAAAGTGAATGGTAAGTATGTACTATGTAGTCTAATTGTAGAGTCGTTTGGCTAAATATTGCTAAATTTAAAACATATTTGCATTATAGGTACTGTTACAAGTTATTTAGGGGAATGAGGAGAGAGATTGAATTTCAACAACAGTGTTGCCGAAATTCAAGAAAAAGTAGGAGAGAGAATGAGAAAAACAGAGGAGAGACAAAAAGCTTGAATTTCGGCAACAGTGTTGCCATAATTCATTTGCCAAATTTTCCTTCCTGCCTGGATGTGTGAGTGTGAGAAGTGCAATGAGTGGGTGCCCAAAAAAAAAAAAAAAAGTAATTGTGGCAATGGTATTGCCGAAAATGGTAGGGGGGGGAAAAAAGTGAACGCCAAAATCTAGGGAAGAATTAAAGAAAAATATAATGTGCTACGTACACAATATTTTTACAATATTTTTATAATAAATCACAGGTAACTAGTTATTATTAGTCCAAATTTAAATTTGACATTGAGATTACTATTTTAATTTAACAATAACAACAAGTAACAACCTGATACTTAGAATTTGTTGTAAAAATATTGTAAAAATTGTGTGCACTTATTATTTCTTTAAAAAAAAAAATGTAATAGATTTGCCGAAAATTTTGTGGCAATTGTGGCTTGCCGAAAATGGGAGGGAAAAAAAAAAGTTTCAGTGGCAATTTTTTTTTGGCAATTGTGGCAATGTCATTGCCGAAAATGGGGAAAAAAATAAAAAAAAAATTTTCCATTGCCACAATTGGGAATGGTATTGCCAAAATTGTGGGAAAAAATTTTTTCCCACAATTTCGGCAATGCCATTGCCACAATTAGGGGGGGGGGGGGGGAAAATGTTTGAATGGGTTTGTGGCAATGGCATTGCCGAAATTGTGAGTAGAATTTTTTTTGGCAATTGTGGCCATGCCATTGCCGAAAATGGAGGAAAAAAAAATTTGTTTCAGTGGGTTTGTGGCAATGAGATTGCCGAAATAGGGAATTTTTTTTTTTGGCTTTTGTGGCAATCCCATTGCCGAAAATGGGAGGGAAAAATTTTTTTTTGTTGCATTGGGTTTGTGGCAATGGGATTGCCGAAATTTGGGGGGGGGGGGGGGGGAGGAATTTTTTTCCCCAATTGTGGCAATGCCATTGCTGAAAATGGAGGAAAAAAAATTCTTCCATGGTTTTGCCGAAATGGTGAAATATTTTTTGGCAATTTGTGGCAATCCCATTGCCGAAAATGGGAGGGGGGAAAAATATTTTGTTGCATTGGGTTTGTGGCAATGGGATTGCCGAAAATGGGAGAAAAAAAAAATTGTTTCAATGAGTTTGTGGCAATGACATTGCTGAAATAAGGGGGGAAATTTTTTTTTCGGCAATTGTGGCAATGTCATTGCCGAAAATGGGAGGGGGGAAAAAATGTGGTTGGCGAAATTTGGGTGGAAAATATGCCAAAAAGAAAAAAATAATGATAGGAAAGAAAATAATTCATAGGAAAGAAAATATAGATTCTTACGATAGGAAAAGAAAAAATGATTGACGTGCACATTGTAAACCAAAAAAAAGTAAAGAAAGTACATATATTTTTACAATATAGAAGGAAAAAATGATTGATGTGCACGTTATAAACAAAAAAAAAAAAACTAAAGAAAGTACATAGATTCTTATGTGCACACTGTAAACAAAAAAACAAAACTTCAATCAACCAATCACCTCAACTTCTCATCTCATCTGATTCTTATTCTCTGCATCGAATATATTTTACCTATTCATAACTCTCAGAGAGATTCATTTTTGTCTTCTTCACTGTTGTAATCTCTCTGAGAGATTCTTTTTTGTTTTCTTCACTATTGTAATCCATCAGAATCTATTCTTTTTTGTTTTCTTCTTAATTGTAATCTCTCTCAGAGATAGTCTTTTTTGTCTTCTTCACTATTGTAATCCATCAGAATCTATTCTTTTTTGTTTTCTTCTTAATTGTAATCTCTCTCAGAGATAGTCTTTTTTGTCTTCTTCAGTTGTGTAATAAAAGGCAAGTCTTCTTCAGTTTTGTAATAAAAGGCAAGTCAAGTGCAAGCGTCTTTTTATTTCTTCTCCTTCACTGAAGAATTGTATCTCCTCACACAGGATTGTAAGTCCTGCGATTGTTCAGTTAGTCTTTTACTTTGCTTTAGGTGAACAACTAAGAATTGTAAGTTTTTTGTTAATGTAAGTTTTTTTGCTTTGTTTATTAACTTACAGTTCTATAAATTAACAGATTTATTATTATTGTATAAACATGTGCTTTGTAAATATTAAAAGCTAATACATTGTAAAATATTATGTATTGTTGTAGTTGTAGTTAATATTATTTGTATGCCTATGATTATGATTATTGTTGTTGTTGTTGTTATTCAAATTTTAGATTAATGAATTATTTTTTATGGTTATCTGATTGTGTTTTTTTTTTTTTTTTTGGGCAAGTATCACTCTATAATTCTCACTCTTTCAGTTGGTATCACAGTTGTGGTAAGCATCTCAACTCTCTAATTAAATTTGTATTTGTTAATTTTGAAATTATTTAATATTATTTATTGTTATTATTAGTACATGACCACAAAAATTGTAATAAATTGTATTATTGTGATCTTTTTATAATCAATATGTGTTTTGTTATTATCAATTATTACATCTATTACTTGGAAAAAATATATTGCATAATATGTTTGTTGGTTTATAATAAAGAGATGTATGTATATTATTATTATTATTATTATTATTTACCACAAATAGAAGTTGCATGGTTTAACTCATTGTAGCATTTAATGTAGGATATATTTGAAATGGAGCGACAACAATATCACATCTCTAATGATGCAATGGAAGGCAATGTACGTTGCGTGATCCAAATTTATTAATGTCCTAATAATATCTACAATTATTCAATTTACATGAAAATAATTTCAACATTAGTAATATAACATTGTACATTTAAAAAAAATTAGGTTTTCACCTTACGAGTGCGACCCCAACCGTTTGCACCCCCCCCCCCCCCCCCGGCAGTTAGGCGAGCGTATTATCCCATATTTGCGGCAATGTAGACTATACTATGTTACCTGCCTCCCACATATAGATATTGACTGGGGTCTTATTATTATTTACTACAAATGGAAGTTGCATGGTTTAACTCATTGTAGCATTTAATGTAGGATATATTTGAAATGGAGCGACAACAATATCACATCTCTAATGATGCAATGGAAGGCAATGTACGTTGCGTGATCCAAATTTATTAATGTCCTAATAATATCTACAATTATTCAATTTACATGAAAATAATTTCAACATTAGTAATATAACATTGTACATTTAAAAAAAATCAGGTTTCCACCTTACGAGTGCGACCCAAACCGTTTGCACCCCCCCCCCCCCCCCCGGCAGTTAGGCGAGCGTATTATCCCATATTTGCGGCAATGTAGACTATACCGTGTTACCCGCCTCCCACATATAGATATTGACTGGGGTCTTATCACTTCTTTGGTGGAGCGATGGCAATCTGATACCTATACATTTCACCTACGTACTTGTGAAATGTCGATCACTCTACAAGATATAGCAATCCTTACAAGATTTCCTATTGATGGCAAAGCAGTGTGTGGGCCCACTAATTTGAAATGGGAACACGTTTGTGATAATTTACTTGGGGTGGCACCACCTGCAACAGCATTAAAATATGGTGGCCTTAAAATAACATGGGTAAGGAATACATTCTCAAACATACCAGAAGGTGCCAATGCTATAACAATCCAACGGTATGCTAAGGCATACATGTTCCAGGTTTTGGGTTTACTATTTGGAAATAAGAGCCAAAGTAAATTGCACTGCTGTTTTCTCAACCTATTAGACGACTTTGGTAAAGCTGGGGAACATAGCTGGGGTAGTGCCATACTTGCTTTCCTTTATAAAGAGCTGTGTACTGCTACTATTCAAAAAAGTATGGAGATTGCAGGTCCTGTTTTCATATTACAATTATGGGCGTGGGAGCATCTTCCATATTTGACCCCAATTCCAATAAATCCAACAAATTTAAATGGCAACGAACCATACGGTTGCAGGTATAATATTTACTTTCTATTTCTATACAATATTGTATACTGTAGCATTTATCCTTGATACTTCCAAACCCTAAAATCAGTGGCAATCATTAATTGTGTATAGGTGGGATACCAGGAGAACGTTTACTCACACACCAACGCATGTTCTACATGCGTACCGTTCTAATCACGACACACAATATAATGAACAGGTAATATATCACAATGCATCAATGGTTAATTTACTAATTATATTATTAATTTTATTGATTATAACATAGTTATTGTAATTGGAATTGCAAGTTGTTTGGACACCATACGATAATTATTTGCATCCATGGTGTCTTGCAGAAAGACATATATGGACTACAACAGCGCCATTGCTATGCTTCCAAATTGTCGAGTATTACCATCCAGAAAGAGTCATGCAACAGTTTGGATTGTTGCAAAGATGTCCAAAATGGCCTACTGACAATTTGGATAAATCTGTGCATTGTGTAAAGATGACAGGAAAGTCCAATGTCAATTGGCTTATGCAGCATGCACAATACTACCAGCTTTGGAACGCGCGCATTGAACATGTAGTTGGGGATGAGCATTTCGAGTTAGGTGTGGACTACGCAACATGGTACTAGGAAAATGGTCACCTATTCACAACACCAGAGGCGGTTGCCCATGGGTTCCAGGTAATTATTTTAGCTTTTTCAATAGTACTGCACTAATATTAGAACAAATTATTTACACAAACAAAATACTGCACTAATTTTGATAACAAATTATTGTTTTATCTTTTTCAATAATACTGCACTAATAAATGTTTTTTTTTTTTTTTGGTGGTAGCAAACTGAGATCAATAATATGTTAAATTTAGCTGTTGCAAACTAACAAAGAAATGATCTCACTGTAGAGCAAGTCCTTATACCAATAGTAGAGGGCCTTACCCGAGTGAAGTTATCAATGGAACAAAATATTTCCTCCATCCCTACTCAGAGGGTGACACACTTCGGGCGACGACAAAGGCAACAAAGAAGATAGCCGCAAACCCAAACTGAAACCGGACCGTCCACCTCTACACAACATGGAAATGATGAAACTGAACCATCCACCTTTACACAACATAATATGTATAGCTCTACCCAAGTTGGGCTTTCAACATTTGCTGGTAATGAGCCAACCACCTTTAGTGAGTATAATCCAATTAATGTCAGCAACTACTGCATGAATTTAAATGAACATATTGGATTATCCACTTCCATAGGACAAGGATTTGAGGGTTTGTTTAACTATGACCATTATTCCTAACCTAGTTCAACACCTTCCTCCTATCACCCATCGCCACCTCCATCCTATGCTGGGCAATACAATTATGGCCAAGATAGCCAGTACAACTATGATTTCTGCATACCACAACCTTCCCAACCAGCCCCTCATGTTCGTGATTTCTGCACGCCACCAAATACATGGGCATGTGCTCCAAACAGTGAGGAAGAGGCCTCCGTAACAGACTCTGAGGAAGATGCCTCAAATGAGGATAGTGGGGAAGATGCAGAAGATGCAGAAGATATGGAGGTGTCTTCAGATAATGAAAGTGACGAAAGTGGTCATTATCAAATAGAAGTTGACATTAGAACGCAGCCAAGGCGCATGGGGGAAAGTCCTGTGCCAGCACGAAGGTATCCACAACGAGTAAATAGGCATCCTCCATGTTGTGGAACACAACAAAAACTTTGTGTACCCTATCGGCGCAATGACTAATCAATGTAAAATGACTGTTTGATAATGAATATATTAAAGTATTATCGTTGTTTATGCATCATTGTAGCAAAAAATATTATGCCTAGATAATATACATAGCACATTATACTACTAACCGTAAGACCTTTGCGAAAATAAGAAATGTGTACACATTTTTTGGCATTTGAATTTAGTGCCCAATTAATCTAATCATACATCTATTTACTATGGTGTACATTTCTATTTTAATTCTCCATGGCCTCTCTTCCAAATCCTCCTAAAAGTGTCAAAGAAAAATAAAACTTTCACAATCTAATTTTCGTCCAAATTTATAGCAGCAACTTGTGAGTTAATTTCGGCCAACAAATTTTGTGAATTTCAAAAAACTCAAAACATAAAAGTTGTAGATATTTAAGTCACGGTTCCATTCCATCTAGCCTTGAGTCAATTGGATTTTTTAAGAGAGAGATACATCTAAAATACTGATCAGTGCTCATATCTGATTTTTCCTCTTCAGATTGTGGCCCTTTGATTTCTTTCCTTATTTGAAAATTTCAATCATGGTAAATGACCCATGCACTCCATAAAAAGTATACATTTTACCAGTGTTAAAATAAAAATAAAAGTGCTACTAAGAATTTGTTAAAATAAAAATTAACACTGAGATTAATTGTTGGGAGGAATTAAATTATTGGGAGGAATTTAAAAAAAAAAAAACTTACACAATATTTTTACAACATTTTCACAATAAATCACATGTGATTAATTGTTATTAGTTCAAATCTAAATTTAACACTAAAATTACTTTTTTAATCCAACAAAAACAACTAATAACAACCCGCCATTTAGAATTTGTTGTAAAAATGTTGTAAAAATTACACAATCCGAAAATGGGGGGGAAAAAAGTTGCAATTGGTTTGTGGCAATGGCATTGCCGAAATAGAGGAGAGAGATTGAAGAAAGTACGCATATTCTTATTCTTCAGTATTCACCTCAACTCACATTTTTTGTCATATTCACCTCAACTCTCAAGAGTAATTTTTTTGTCATATTCACTTCAACTCCTCAGAGTACCTTTTTTGTCTTTTTATTCTTCAGTATTTTTTTGACTGAAGTAGTTTGGTTTTTGTGTATGTCATGTTCTTTCCTTTCGTATTGTAAAAGTACCCTATGAAACAAATAGGGATAGATTCAAGTACAAAGCAACTTGATTGTTATTCTAAAAAAAGTACATAGACAATACGAAATGGAAGAAAAAAAATAATTGATGTGCACGTTGTAAATAAAAACAAAAAAAGTACATAGATTCTTATAGAAGAAAAAAATGATTGATGTGCACACTGTAAACAAAAAAAAAAAAAAAACAAAGAAAGTATATAGATTCTTACAATAGGAAAGAAAAAAATGATTGATGTGCACACTGTAAACCAAAAAAAGCAAAGAAAGTACATAAATTTTTACAATACGGAAGAAAAAAATGATTGATGTGCACGCTGTAAACAAAAAAAAAAAGCAAAAAAAGTACGTAGATTCTTATGTGCACGCTGTAAACAAAAAAAGCAAAGAAAGTAAACAAAAAACAAAGCTGCAATCAATCAATCAACTAAACTCCTCATCTCATCTGATTCTTATTCTTTGCATGCATCGAATATATTCCCCTCAACTTCTCAGAGTACCTTTTTTGTCTTTCCATTCTTCAGTATTTTTTTGACTGAAGCAGTTTGGTTTGGTTCCAGACAGTGTACATTGGAATGAGCCTGATTTTCCGGTCTTGTATCCTAATGTCAAGCTGCACCGTGAAAAAGGTCGACCAAGAACAACTCGGCTTCGAAATGAAATGGACGAAGGGGCAGAGCATCAACCAAGGCCATTGTGCAGTCTCTGTAGGCAAGAAGGCCATAATAGTAGAACATGCCCCACTCGAACTGTGGCTGGCTCCACTAGTGGCTAAACTGAATGACCTACCATAAGTATTCAATTTACTTCAGTGGATTGGTTGGACCTTTTTTTTTTTTTTTTTTAAGGAGTTGGACCATATTGTTAGTTTGTATTATTTGAAAGAACATGGTACTAATTCCATATGCTACAATGTTTTCTATCACTGCAAGTTAGATTGGGGTGTATGTTTATTTATTTTGTGTCTGTGTGTGTGTGTCTATATATATATATATATATATATATATTGTGTATTATAGTTTAGGGTTTCGATAACACCTAAAAATGTATACGTTTTATGGAGTGCTTAGGTCATTTACCATGTTTGAAAGTTTCAAATAAGGAAAGGAATCAAAGGGCCACAATCTAAAGAGGAAAAATCAAATTTGAGCACTACTCAGTATTTTAGACGTATCTCTCTCTTCAAAAATCCAATCGACTCAACACTGGATGGGATGAAACCGTGACTTAAATATCTACAACTTTTATGTTTTGAGGTTTTTGAAATTCACAAAATTTGTTGGCCGAAATTAACTCACAAGTTGCTACCGTAAATTTGGACGAAAATTGCCACAAAATATTTTTTTCCCCACAATTTCGGCAATACCATTGCCACAATTGGGGAAAAAAGTTTTTATTTTATTTTTTTTCCCAATTGTGGCAATGGCATTGCTGAAATTGTGGGAAAAATTTTCCCCCCAATTTCGGCAATACCATTGCCACAATTGGGAAAAAAAAGTTTTTTTTTTTTTTTCTTCTTCTAATTATGGCAATGGCATTGCCGAAATTGCGGGGAAAATTTCTTTCCCCACAATTTCGGCAATACCATTTGGGGAAAAAGTTTTTTTTTTTTTTCCCCCAATGGTGGCAATGGCATTGCCGAAATTGCGGGGAAAATTTTTTTCCCACAATTTCGGCAATACCATTTGGGAAAAAAAGTTTTTATTTTTATTTTTTCCCAATTGTGGCAATGGCATTGCCGAAATTGGGAAAATAAAAATAAAAACTTTTTTTCCAAATGGTATTGCCGAAATTGTGTGGAAAGAAATTTTCCCCGCAATTTCGGCAATGCCATTGCCACAATTAGGAAAAAAAAAAAAAACCTTTTTTTTTCCAATTGTGGCAATGGCATTGCCGAAATTGCGGGGAAAAATTTTTCGGCAAACCCATTACATTTTTTTTTTTTTTTTAGAAATAATAAGTGCACACAATTTTTACAATATTTTTACAACAAATTCTATGTATCAGGTTGTTATTTGTTGTTATTATTAAATTAAAATAGTAATCTCAATGTCAAATTTAAATTTGGACTAATAATAACTAGTTACCTGTGATTTATTGTGAAAATATTGTAAAAATATTGTGTACGTAACACATTATATTTTTCTTTAATTCTTCCATAGATTTTGGCATTCACTTTTTTCCCCCCTACCATTTTCGGCAATACCATTGCCACAATTACTTTTTTTTTTTTTGGGCACCCACTCATTGCACTTCTCACACTCACACATCCGGGTAGGGAGGAAAATTGGGCAGATGAATTACGGCAACACTGTTGCCGAAATTCAAGCTTTTTCTCTCTCCTTTGTCTTTCTCATTCTCTCTTCTACTTATTCTTGAATTTCGGCAACACTGTTGCCGAAATTCAATCTCTCTCCTCATTTCCCTAAATAACTTGTAACAATACCTATAATGCAAATATGTTTTAAATTTAGCAATATTTAGCCAAAAGACTCCTAATTGTAGGAGAGAGAGCAAAAAAAACTTATGAACATGTTATTTTAGTACGGTAAACTAAGTAAACTAATAATTTTTTTGTTAAAAACAAGTCTAACAACTTGTTAGATTCAAATAAAAGTACAAATTTTAACAAAAAATCTCATTTTAAAGCATTTGTCAATGTATCGTACGATACGTACCATTTTACGATACGATACGATACGATTCATACGATACGCACACTGTATCGTACGATTCATGAGCACGTAAGATTCATGAGCATTTACGATACGCCGATACGATACAGAATTTTTTACACACGATACGATACGTACTGTACGATACGTATCGCGTATCGTACGATACTGACAACTATGCCTAGGGCCATATCTTCAATGTTATGACATGCAATCATGTATCAATCACCCCTTCAACCCTGTTAGTCATTTATTTATTTTTATCAATAAGTAACCTTCTTAATCCTTTTCCTGGTAACAATGAAAAATAACCCACTATTTGCCTATTAGATTAAATAATCAATATACCAGCTTGGATCACAATGAAGTCTCACAAAATATACTTCAAAAATAGACATGGAAGAAGTAAAAACATAGCTCTACCTTTTCACTTATGCACTTTGCCATTACTGGAATTTGTAGATAGCTTCTAAACTCTATGGACTTGGTCCTTCGATGTGCGTGGCAGAAAGTAAAAAATAAAAGTCAATAGTAGGCTGATAGCTATGGATCTTAGCTTCCATGGTTATACCAAAATTAAAAATACAAACCTTAGCATAACTAAAAAATAAGGATCAAACAAAACCCCTAAAAAATGTAGATGATACTCTTAAAATCAAATAAAGAAGTAATAAAAACAATGAAAGTCTTGAGATGAAACAATTAAACTAAACATAAAACCAAGCTTCAGATAACAATTACCTAAATATCAGTCATCTTAATCACAAGCATTCCACCATAAAAATATATCTTGTAAAGGGAAAAAATTTATAGAACAGAGAGTCTAAATTTGAAGAGAGATAGAGATAGACCTGGTGAGGCCAAGTGGCCAATGATGACAACTGAAAAGGCAGCTATACCCTCTACCACAGATGGACCTGTGGTAGGATTCACTTAACGGTAGGGACTAAGGCAACCATTCAAGTGGGATTGTTCTGCCTCGAGTGTTGGGTGATTAAGCAGATATTCTCAAACCCAAACTTGAATTTCTCTACGAACTCATCCCAAACTCAAATTAGCTACCAAAAATAAAAATAAAAATTCGATAGGGGTAGAAACCCAACGACAAACCCGGTGGTAGAAACCCAGGTGCCGACAGGGTTGTGGGAGAGAAAACTGAGTGAAGAGGGGCAGAGTATATATTCAACAGAGAATGGAAGAGAAATACCAACATGAAAATCAACCATTTAGTATAACGCATAGTATATATAACTAAATAATGAAATATATTATGAGTATGGTTATATATTTTTGGTTATAGAGTCCTAATTAAATTTGTTTATAGTTACAGATTTCTAAACAAATTTGATTACCAAAACTTATCTACAAAAACAAATGAATAGATTATAAACCAACCAATCAAATCTTCATTAATTTTGACCCTTTTTTCAAGTAGAGAAACCCCCTGATATGATTAAAATCAAAAGCACGTCAAATTATCAAGTAGATTATAAAGTTAGCCTTAAAAAAAAGTGCAAAACCCCTTAGTAATAATCGAAAATTAAGCAAAAATTGAAATTAGTAAATGTATCTTTGACTAAAAAAATCAAAACAGGAAGGAGGAAAACAGAAATCAGATAATAAGTCATAGATATAAAACCCAAATTGCCCAACAAAAACAACAAAATTTCCCATTTTTTAATCAAATGAAAGCAAACCCAGATTATAAATCAATTAGGATTGCCCAAATTTTGATCGCATAAACACAATAAACCTAAAAATCCTAGAATATGAAACTAAGATGAGTTGAAAATTACTGAGAAAGAATGGTCTTAATTATATCAAGGCTGGGTCGGGCTTTGAAAAAGATAGCATCCATCCTCAAGTTTTCAAGAAAATAAAACTTATCGACAACTGTGTGGAATCGGAAGATGGAGGGAGATCGGTCTAACAGTAGTGAAGACGCCTCCCTCAGGTTTCTCTCTCCAACACTATCTGGCTCCCTGCATCTGATTTCTATCCCTGTGTTTCACGACCACAACTCACAAATGCTCTCTATTCTTTATATCTCTCTCTAGTGGTTTTTTATTTAATACAATATAGAGAAGCAGGGCACTGGGTTTAGGGTTTAGAAAAGTATTACTATTATTATTATTTTTTTATATCATGCTGACGTGGAAAAAGGCACCAGGCTTAGGGTTTAGAAAAGTTTTATTATTATTATTTTTTATATTATGCTGACATGAAAAATTGTAGAAGTTTCAAAAGTTTCAGTTTTATATATATATTTTTTATTTAATACAATATAGAGAAGCAAGGCACTGGGTTTAGGGTTTAGAAAAGTTTTACTATTATTATTTTTTTTATATCATGCTGACATGGAAAAAGGGCACCAGGTTTAGGGTTTAGAAAAGTTTTATTATTATTATTTTTTTTATATTATACTGACGTGGAAAATTATAGAAGCTTCAAAAGCTTCAGTTATATATATATATAGATTTCCATCAGATACCTATTAAAAACAAAATCATTTTTTGACACCTAAATTTAAAATGGTGGGGTCACAAGAGATGACAATGATGTTATGATGTGAAATTAAACCAACGAATATTCAACTTTCCTTAGACCTAGCAAATGAGTAGAGACAATTGGAAGCACCTCTACTTTTTTTAAGTCGAAAATGCACTTTTGATCACTATATTTGGGTTGATTCCCATTTTGGTTCTTACATTTTAGACGCATCTACTTTTAGGGGTGTGCAAAAAACCCACCAACCCGCCAAACCTGACCCGACCCAAACCAACCCAACCCGCCTGGTTAGGTCGGTTTTTAGGGCTTGGTGGGTTGGGTTGGGTTACAAAAAAAATTTTTATAGTGGGTCAGGTTGGGTTTTGGTCATAAAATTATAAACCCGCCAAACCTGACCCCACCCACCCATATTTTAATATATGTTTAAAATATATTATATATTTAATAAATTTTTTTAAAAAACCAGTTGTAGAGCACTTCCTCGGTGCCTACTATCATATATAATATAAAATCCTATTAGTTTTTTAATATGTATTTAAATATATTATATAATTAATTAAAAAAAATTTAAAAATTTTAGATATATTTTGTTTATAACTGAGTTAGGAACTCATGTATATTTTGTTTATAAGTGAATTAGGATAATAGTTCATTTATATTTTGTTTATCAACTCAGTTGGATACTTAAACATATTTTGTTTACAAATAAGTTGGAATATTAGTTTATATATTAATTTATATTTTGTTTATCAACTTAGGTGGCAAGTGTGATATATTTTTGTCTACTCAATTTAATAAAAATAGTAATAAAAAAAATTGTCCAACCCATGGGTTCAACTCGGGTTGGGTTGGGTTGGGTCGAATTTTTTTTGACCCACCATGGTGGGTTGGGTCAAAAAATCCCCTTAACCTGACCCAACCCGACCCATGCACACCCCTACCTACTTTAATCCCTAAAAATTGAAAGCCATTTCCATTTTGATCACTACCATCATCCAACTAACTGGAAAATCCTACATGGCACTCACCACCACCACCACCACCAAGCCACCAAGTAGGGTTTCAAATGTTTTTTTGTTATGATCTTAGTGTCCCACATAGATTAAGTATAAGTTTAACCATGTGTTTATAAGCTCTTAGACACCCTCCCCTTGCAAGCCAATTTTCAAGGGTGAGTTCTACCTATGAGTTTGTAACATTTGGTATCAGAGCCAACTACCATCTCGAGTAATCGGGTGTAGCTCATTGAGTATGGGATCAAATAAGTTGCATCTTTGTGGTTGAATCATGGAGAGGGCGACCTAGAGGCTAGATTAAAATAATTGATAGGTGAGTGGAGCCACCAAAAGAGAACGGGCTACCATCGGGTCAGTGTCACTAGAGTGAGCTGTCATGGACGTCGGCTGCGGAGCGTGGTGGTATGTTATGATCCTAGTGTCCCACATGGATTAAGTATAAGCTTAATCATGTGTTTATAAGATCTTGGGCACCTTCCCCTTGCAAGCCAATTTTCAATGGTAAGTTCTACCCATGGGTTTGTAACATTTTTTTTAAAAAAAATTTATTTAAATTTTGTGTCTTAAAATTGATATATTTAAATTTTGTGATGTGTTTGTTTGCCAAGAAAGTTCAAGAAAAGTTGAGAAAGTTGCAATAAATTTTTTTCTCAATCTCTAAAACTAAAAAATAATTTTTTTTTTATTTTTGATTTTTTTAATTAAATTAATTTTTTTGAAAAAAAATTAAAATCCTGAGTGGCTTTTTTTAAATACCAAATAAAAAAATTTCTTATTATTTTATTGGCCACATCAGCATCTAAAGTGACAACAATAGTACAATACACTTCATTTGCCACATAAGCAATTTCTGTAAGTGAGATGACCGTAAGAACTAAAATGGAAATGGTTTTTGATTTTCAAGGACTAAAATAGGTGCGTCAAAAAAGTATGGTCCAAAACAAAAATTGGCGCAAAATGTAAGAACCAAAATTGCATTTTCACTTTTTTTAATATAAAAAAAAAGTCTTTAACATTTTTTTCCCGTATTTATTTCAACACAAATAAAGAAAAAAAAACTCAAAAATAAAATTTGAATAATAAATAATTCCTTAAGTTTATACCCGATAAAAAAATTCTAATAGTATACTAATCTAATAATTTCACATAAGTAAAAAAAAACACATAGACATGAAATATGAAATAAATATATATTGCCTATAAACTAATTAAGCATGTTTTTGGATTAACTTTTTGTTGTGAACCTATTTGCTTGTTTAATTTGAAGAATGTTAGCAAAATTATAGTTGTACTATAAAAAAATTTGAAATTGAAGCTTTTAAAAAGTTGTACATAAATAAATAAGCTAAAATGTTAAAAGAACAAAAACTAATCCAAATTCATGCAATATTTACAACTTAAGAGAAAAAGAGCAAATAATTAGTTTGAGGGGGGAAAAAAGTAAATAATTGTAGTGGGCCTTTTTGTTATATTGGGCTGGGCTGCCTCCTGCGGTACTAGGCCCAAATATTCTAAGTAAAGAAGTTGAGATCGGTCCAACTGCAACTCAATTTGATCCCGCTTGTGCGCAAACTATGCCTCATTTGCCAAGTGCATGCTTACGGTAAGCAGAGTTATTTTAGATGAGTCATGGCAGGTAGACATGATAATAATTAAAAAAAAAAAAAAAAATGTACTTCGGCTTCTTAATTAAAGTGAATAAATAATCCCTAATTGAGAAAAATAATCACAATAACAACAATCACTTTTATAAAGAAAGCAAGGGGAATAAGTGAGTAGTAGATGGGTTAATCAAAAAAGAAAGAAATCAGATCAAATCTGATCCGCAGGATCGAAACCAGAGAGGGAAGAACGTTTCTTCTCAACACGAAAAATCTCCTAGGAAAATCCTGCCATGGAAATTAATCACTTTGAGGGAAACGAGCCTGAATGGTTGGTGCCCAAATGAACCATTTTGCTTTTGGCAGAGAGCAGGACTTTGAGAGGGAGAGAGGGAATCAACCTATTGGTGCATGCCTACCGATCTAACTCTCTGTTTTTCTTTTCTTGCTTTTATATTTTTCCTCTTATCTTTCTTTTTCCTTTCTTTCCTCAATACTTGTTTTCTATTTCATGGTCTTTCCTTTTGAAGTTCCTTTTACCGTGATTGTGATGTCCCCTATGCACGGTCAAGGGCCTCCTCTTTATAGTGCCTGCCGTGACCAGGTTTTACTATTTTAGCCCTTAACCACCTTTGTCTGGTCTAAGTGTACTTGTCGACCACCACTGTTCCATCTGTGTGCCACTCCTTATCACCAGACAAAGAAAGCTATTTTGTTTGTTAGTTTGCCGTGGCACCCTTTCTTGCTACGGTGTGGGTGCTCTTTCTCTCCCTATCCCTCATGGCGTGCACCTAGTGGTTCCAACTCAGCCTTGCTTCTTTTGGGTGGTATGTCATCCCAGCAAGACACTTTCCCCAAAAAAGCCTGAGCAGGAACCTTAGAATAGGTTTTTCCCCTCTCCCCACCGCCAAACCATACTCTCTTACCTCTAACCCATGACCTCACCATGTCCCGTATTGGCTGGGTACAGACTGGTGATGTCTGGGCCTTGCGCTTGCCTCCCTTCCATGTGTGTCCAAAATCTGCCTACTGCTCATGTGTTCGCCGTGCTCTAGAGGCTTGCCTGCACAGTCTGTCATTCGTCCTTGACCTTTTATGTGAGCTGCTTTCTGACTTCCCGCTCCCCTTAGGGGCTGGGATTTTTTTGATGTTGGGCTTTGCCTTCTTTCAGTCTACTCCTTGACTGCTATCATTTTCTACCATATCACTCGGTCATTCCTGCTGTAACATTTATTTGACCCAATCTCACTGGACCTCTTTGGGCTTGCCGTTTATTCTTTCTCCAGTGGTTCAGTATGGCCATTGGTTTTTTATTACATTACTTGCGAACTCCTGTGTCCCATTTGTTTTCTCTTGGACATCCTTGGCCTATTTGCTTTTCTTGAGCTTCCTTGACCCTTTTCCTAACTCTGTATTCTCATGGACTTTTACTAACTTCATTAGGCTTCCCCGGCCCAATTACCTTATCCTTATCCTTAGGGTTCATGGGCTTGCCATCAACCCCTTACTTTCTTTACTTGCATTACTTCGGGCCTGCTGTGGCCCATTTTCACTTTTTTACATCATATACTGCCCATGGGTTTGCTATTTTTCTCTTTCCAGGCTCCTTTAAGCCATTTTGCCTCTTCAAGGCCCATTTGTTTATTTCATGTGTCTGTGATCCATTATTCCTGTCACTTGGGCTTAATGGTTTTTCTATCTATTTACCAACTCCGTTCTACCCGTGTTGCTGGGCTACTCCTTTCCTTTTGACTTCCAAAATGACCATCAACAATAATTATGAAGAAAATTTATAATGAACTTATGAGAAAACTACTTAATGTTAATTAATAGTAGATTTAACATGAAAACATTTATAATTGATAATTTCTTGTTGAGTTCAAGAGCAATGTCATTGTAATTTTAATTTAGAATATATAAAATTTAATATAATTTTTGTATAAAAACATACATGAAAAATTGGTTGATAAAAAAAAATACTTAAGAAATTTTATAATAAATGATTGATGAATAGGTCAGGTCAGGTCAGGTATGTATGGGTTCGATCTTGCTAAATTAGGTTAAAATCAGGTACAAGTCATAAGTTTATTAGAGACTACAAGGGATCGAAACCCCTATAATTATTAATATTATTTTATGGGTTCGCACAGATTAATTAGTTTGGGTCAATTTTGCAAGGTCTAATTTTTTTTTTTTTTTTTTTACTCCCTTTAAAAGAACTAGTTTGCTTCAATTCAGTTCGAAACTTTGAGAAGTAGTTTTATTTTATTTTTGAGATATGTTTCTCAGCATAACATGAAAGGAATGGTTTAGTCTTGCAATTCTTTGTGCCATTGTACTATTTAATTAGATATAGTTAGATTGGACAAAACAAGAGTTCCTGAAATGATCAAAGGTACTAAAATTAGTATTGGAGTGTAAACACCTCCTAATTGCTATTTTACAATCAAACCTCAAAAAGCATATTCATTAAGAAAATTCAAGTCGAGTTTTAAAAAATATGACCATTATTGTAACGATTATTTGAAAATATGATTATTGGAAACAAATAATAAAGAATAAAAAAAAAAGTAAATGAGATGGTATAAATATAAAAACCGGGACATTTGGTGTATTATAAAGTGAGTTTGTATAATAGATAAAGTAACTTTTTAGTTGGTAAAATAGAATTTTTTTTGGCATTCCGAATACTTTTTTTTTTTTTTTTTTACAAGATAAAAATTTTATTATAACATAATCTAAGTGTAAATGAGTGTGAAACTCTCTCCTAAAACCTAGAACCCCAGCTCTTGCCCCTTCATACCTCACAAATACTTATACTTATAGAGTGATCATTATATCAAAGGTGTGCGGTGGTTGACATCCAAAATGCTAATGCTCTAAAGAGTTATCACGATGAGTCTTCATTAAATGCTTACTCAATTCTTTTTAGAAAAGTTAATGTCATATCATATCTCTTTCTATGCACATTAATATTTAAAAAAAAAAAAACAAATTAACAGTTAAACACACGTTTAATTACACTCTCTGTAGTCTGTACTCTGTACAATTAATTAGTTTTGCATTGCACTAATTCGCATATGGCCCGGTCTTGCGTAAAACCAAGAGTTTATACCTCCAATAAGATAATGTCATGTTAGCATTTTATTAAAAGATTTTTTTTTTTTTTTTTTAGAGAGTTTCAACTTATGGCGTCCACTCCTTATGAACGTTTTTTGTCACCAGACCAAGACACCAATCAGTTTTTAGTGTAGGCGGGAGATTGAACCCCATATCTCTTATTCAACCATCAGAGACTTTACCAGTTGAGCTAACTGGAACCCACTTTATTAAAAAATGAATACAAGCATTCACACTCAATAACAACTCACAATATCAAATCTAAATAAAATGAAAAATCAAAATCCAGCCCTCCTCTCCACCCCACAGTCCGCCTCACAAACCATCGGAATCACCATGGATCGGAATTCATGGTGGAGCTTTATAACTCCGCCATCACCTAAGCCACAAACAGTGACTCTCAAAGCCAAAATCGTCTCATCTCTCTCATCCAAAGTGATCAAACCCATAACCTCAAAGTTATACTCTCACTCATCAGAGGCCGAGTGAGAGTCTATAGGGTGGCCTGAAAAAAACGCTGCATCCATCGTATCTCCAACAAAGGACCCAGCACCATGGCCATCTTCCTTATCATTTTTGTTTTAATTTATGTATTTTGTCATTTCGGTTTTGTCTTATTTTTGAAACAAGCTGAAGGGTTTTAATTTGTTCTGTTATAGATTTTTGGGTTTGGTCACTTCTTTGAGAGAAGAGCACTAAAAATGAGATGGGTCTTAATTTTTGTTTGTAAAATTAGGCTCAGTGCCAGTGGAGTGGCGGTGCTTGGATTTCTCAGCCAGGTTTACTTTTCTTGAATTGCAGCTCCAGTGTGTTTTTTTGGCTCCGGAAGTGACTCCGTCGGCTTTTATGGCAGCATGTGTGATGGAGCTGTGGAGGTTTGGTTTGAACGTGAGGACTGAGGAGGGTAAGCTATGGGTGCTTGTATTCATATTTCGGTAAAATGCTGACATGGCACTATTAAACGCCAAGTCCTGACTGAATTTGAACTCTTTGCGGATCTCTTTCTCTGTACGTCTTCTTCACTAACTATAACTGGCATTAAGAACACATGCAGCTAGCATGAACTTGGTAGCTCATTAATTATAATAACGCTTTACTAAAAAGGTTCAGCTACTTTATATCAGAAAGCATTAATGAAAAGGTTTAGCTACTGTATATCAGAATGCATTAATTATAGTATGTTAAATTGTATAGATATTGAGAAGTGAGAAGAACTACCCACAACCTAAAGATAACGGTAACTTGATGCTAAGGTCAAAACGGTGTCGTGTAACTTAAATGAAATTGAGTTTAAGTGGAATTGAAGAAACGTCACTGTTTCTAAGTAACGGGAATGATACCGTTTTGATCCTCTTCTATTCTGGTGCTCAAGACTTACTCTGTTCTCCACAACTATTCAAAGCTTGTCACAGAGATTGATAAACAGAGCCCAGATGATAACCGTTGATAACCGTCCTCTCTTAAAATCTGGAAGTGGTTGCAAAGCTGTAAAGATTCAGTTAAGATAGAACCTCTTAGAAGGTTTCAGATTGTATCTATTCATCAGAGCTATATAAGTAGTGGTCTGTGAATGTATTAGATGAGCTTGTAAAAACACTTTTTCTAATTCATTGATCAATATAGTTCTCTCTTTTCTTCTCTCTCTCTCTTCACCATTGTTGTTCACCATTGTTGTCCATTGCAAGCTCAAAATCTCGCATGGTATCAGAGCCATAGATCCATGGCTTTAATAGCACCTACAGAATTTGCCTAATCCACTCACACCACACCTGTTCTTCCAAACTCTACACAAACAAATTCCATACAATCTCCATTACTGTTACTTTCCAACATGTCAAACCTCATGTCAATCAAGCTAGATTACACTAACTACATACCATGGAAGCACCAGTTGATCACTATATTGGAGGCTTATTCTTTGATCGAACACATTGATGGTACTGTACAAAAGCCATCTCCTTTTGTTCTTGATGCTACAGGAAATTCAACTTCAGTTGTGAATCTTGATTTCCAAGCTTGGAGAATCAGGGATAAAGCTTTGCTTTCCTTGATAAATTCAACTCTTACTCCACAAGTTTTCTCACTTGTTGTTGGAGTTACAAGCTCAAGAGAGGTCCGGAACACTCTAGAACAGAGGTTCACCTCTACATCAAGAGCAAACATCTTGAATCTCAAGCTTGAGCTTCAAAGTCTCAAGAAAGGTAGTGATTCGGTGAATACCTTTTTGCAAAAGATCATGATTGCTCGTGATAAGCTACTTGTTGTAGGAGTTATTGTAGACAATGAAGAGTTGATTTGCATTGTGCTAAGAGGTCTTCCTAAAGAATTTGCTCACTTCTGCTCAGCAATTCGAAGTAGGAGTGAACCTATTACATATGAGCAACTTGCTATTATGTTGCACAGTGAAGAACAAGCAATGATGGATAACTCAGAATCATTTTCTCATTCACTAGCTATGTTTGCTTCTAATAGCAAATCTGGTAGCACCTCTCAGAATCAGTCTCAAAATCATAATTCTGGAAGAGGAAGGGGAAGAAATAACTATAATAGAGGAAGAGGCGGTGGTAGGTACAACCACAATGGTGTTCAACATCAACATCAGCATTTCTCCTCTCAATCACAACAGAATTTTCAGCCACATCAGAATTTTGCTCAGAATTTCTCCCCTCAGAACTATCAGAATCAGAATGTTTCACAAAATTTCAAGGCTGGTCGTCCATCATGTCAAATCTGTGGAAAATCTGGTCATCAAGCCTTGGATTGTTACTATAGGATGGATTTTGCCTATCAAGGAAAGAATCCTCCTACTAAACTAGCTGCTATGGCAAGTGTATCTAATGCAGCCATCACCAACAATCAAGATCCTTGGCTTGCAGACTCAGGTACTTCTAATCATCTCACTGCTAATCTCAATAACCTTGCAATCCAATCTCAATACAAAGGGCCTGAACAAGTTACTGTGGGAAGTGGACAAACTCTTCCAATCAATCATATAGGTAACACAACCCTTCCTACCAAATATCACAATTTCATATTAAAAGATGTCCTTCATGTCCCTAGAATAGCAATGAATTTACTTTCTGTTCACAAGTTTTGTCTTCAAAATAATTGTTCTTGTCATTTTGATGCTCATGAACTTAAAATTCAGGATATTCTTACAGGGAGACTCCTCTACAAGGGCTTGAGTGAAAATGGTGTTTATCCAATCTACTCTCAACATTTCCTCAAGCCTTCTGTCTTCAAATCTGCATCTCAATCATAGTCCACTCAGTCAGCACAAGCTTCTCGTTTACATTCTGCTTTCAATGTAAATAGACTTAATAAGTGACTGCTGTGGCATAATAGGCTAGGACATCCTAGTAATAAAGTGCTTAGTACAGCTTTAGCTTCTGTTGATGTATCTTGTACCCCACCATCCAGTGATTCTATCACCCATTGTAAACATTGTCTTCAAGGAAAAATGCATCAACTTCCTTTCAATAAATCTGAATTTCAAGCTACTAAGCCCCTTGAATTAGTCCATACTGATGTATAGGGTCTTGCCCTAGTCACCTCTGTCAATGATTTCAAGTATTATGTTGTTTTTGTTGATGAATATTCCAAATTTACTTGGCTATTTCTCTTAAGACTTAAATCTGACGTCTTTGATGTTTTTAAGCATTTTAAGGCCACTGTTGAGAATCAACTTAACACCAAAATTAAAATTTTGAGGTTTGACAGAGGTGGTGAATTTACCTCTAATGCTTTTAACAACTTTTGCTCCTCTAATGGTATTATTCATCACCTTTCTTGCCCACATACTCCTCAACAGAATGAAGTTGCTGAAAGGAAGCACATACACTTAGTTGAATGTGCTCTTACCTTAATATCACACTCCAAATTACCCTTACCTTACTGGTCCTATGCCATATCCATAGCAGTCCACATTCTTAACAAACTACCTACTCCTATTCTTAAGAATAAATCACCTTGGGAGCTGTTATTCTTAACCAGACCTGATATTTCACATCTAAGGTCTTTTGGTTGTACTTGTTTTCCTCTCAAACCTTACAATAATCACAAACTTCAACCTCACACCACATCTTGCATTTTTCTTGGGTATCCTGCATATACCAAAGGATATATCTGTTTGGACCCCTCTACCTCTCAGATATACATATCTAGACACGTTCTTTTTAATGAATTTGAATTCTTGTTGTCTCGGTCTTTGTCCAATGGTCCAAAATCCACTCCTTTATCTGCACAGTCCCCTACTTCTTCTGATCAGTCATGCTTTCCTTTTCTCCATCAATTCCTTATGCCTTATCACTTCACTTCTGCCCACACTCCAACCATTTCACCAGCTTCATCTAGTTCTCATATGTCTCCATCTAACCTTCAGTCTCCTCACATGCCTGCTACTGATATGTCCCCTTCACAGTCACATTTTGTAACCCCATTACCTGTTTCTCAACCTGTGTCAGATCTATCTTCTTCAGTCTCACCATCTAATCCTACCATTTCTAGTCCTATTCAATATGATGTCTCACCCTCAGTTATTCCACATGTCCCTTCAATCTCTTCTGTTCAGGTTCCTTCTGTCACAAATGTTCATTCTATGGTTACAAGGTCTAAGGATGGTATTTTTAAGCCTAAGGCACTTGCTGCCTCAGCTGTATCTGATGATTCCAAGTCTGTGGCCAAGCCTGTCAAGACCAAGAAGTTCCCTTCAGTTCCTAAACCTGACTATACTCTCACTGAACCTTCTTCCTACAAGGTTGCTTCATAGTATCCTTAGTGGTGTTTTGCTATGGATGAAGAGTTTGCTGCTCTTCAGAGGCAAGGTACATGGTCTTTAGTTCCACCTTCTCCTACTCAGAATGTGGTTGGCTGCAAATGGGTGTTTAAGCTAAAGTTGAATAGTGATGATAGTATAAATAGGTACAAAGCCAGATTGGTGGCAAAGGGGTTTCATCAGCAATATGGTGTTGATTTTAAAGAAACTTTCAGTCCAGCTGTAAAACCTCCAACAGTCAGAATCATCCTTTCTCTAGTAGTTCAGTTTAACTGGACTTTGGAGCAATTGGATGTTAGGAATGCATTTCTACATGGTTTCTTGAGAGAAGAGGTTTATATGATGCAACCACCTGGTTATGTTGATCCCTCTTGTCCAAATCATGTTTGCAGACTTTGGAAATCTTTGTATGGACTCAAACAAGCTCCAAGAGCTTGGTTTGATAGATTTTCTACTCAGCTCTTACATTTGGGATTTCATGCCTCCCTTGCTGATTCCTCTTTATTCATTCTCAGGCAAGGCAAGATTGTGGTTTATTTGCTGGTTTATGTGGATGATATTGTTCTCACTAGGAACAACTCTCAGTTTTTGAACTCACTGATTACTCAATTGAGTGAAGCCTTTGAACTTAAGGATTTAGGTCCTCTTCACTACTTTCTTGGACTTCAGATCACTAGGACATCCAAGGGTTTGTTTCTTAATCAAACAAAGTATGCTCAGGATTTGATTCTAAAGCACCATATGCTCTCTTCCAAGCCTGCCATATCACCCTGTGCTCCTCATATCAGGTTGGTTCCTAATGAAGGGTCATTTCTCTCCAGCCCTCATGAATATAGAAGTCTAGTTGGCTCTCTTCACTACTTAACATTCACCAGGCCTGACCTCAGTTTTGCTGTCCATCAAGTTTGTCAGTTTATGTCTTTTCCCACTGACATTCACTTGGTTGCAGCTAAGCGCATTCTCAGATACCTTAATGGCACCCTCAATTTTGGGATTTTTCTTCAACCTGGTCCAATTTCTCTTTCTGCCTTTTCAGACTCTGATTGGGCTGGTGATCCCTATGATAGGCGTTCTACCACTAGGTTTATTGCTTACCTGGGTTACAATCCCATTACTTGGAGTGCTAAGAAGCAAGAAACTATCTCCAGGTCTTCTACTGAGTCTGAATATAGAGCTTTGGCCTCCATTGCTGCTGAGCTCTCTTGGCTTCGCCAAGTGTTAAAGGACTTGGGTTTTTTTCTTCCTTCTCCTCCAAAACTGTGGTGTGACAATGTATCTGCCTTGGCCATTGCATCCAATCCTGTGTTCCATGCTCGTACAAAGCATGTGGAGGTTGATTATCATTTTGTTCGAGTGCGAGTGTTACGCAGGGATCTCCAAGTTAAATACATTGCCACTGGAGATCAACTTACTGATATATTTACTAAGAGTCTTTCTTCTTCTCGGTTTGTGTTTCTTCACTCCAAAATCATGGTGTCTTTAGCCCCCATGGTTTTGAGGGGGGATGATGAAGTAAGTAAGGACTTGAGACCTGAGGAGCATTGTGATTTGAAGTTGAAAGAAGAAGAACAAGGAGTTTCAGAGTAACGGCTAGTTTTGTTCAACGGTAACTTGATGCTAAGGTCAAAACGGTGTCGTGTAACTTAAATGAAATTGAGTTTAAGTGGAATTGAAGAAACGTCACCGTTTCTAAGTAACAGGAACGATACCGTTTTGATCCTCTTCTATTCTGGTGCTCAAGACTTACTCTGTTCTCCACAACTGTTCAAAGTTTGTCACAGAGATTGATAAACAGAGCCCAGATGATAACCGTTGATAACCGTCCTCCCTTGAAATCCAGAAGTGGTTGCAATGCTATAAAGATTCAGTTATGATAGAACCTCTTAGAAGGTTTCAGATTGTACCTATTCATCAGAGCTATATAAGTAGTGGTCTGTGTTATGTATTAGATGAGCTTGTAAAAACACTTTTTCTAATTCATTGATCAATATAGTTCTCTCTTTTCTTCTCTCTCTCTCTCTTCACCATTGTTGTTCACCATTGTTGTCCATTGCAAGCTCAAAATCTCGCAGGAGAT
This sequence comes from Quercus ilex subsp. ballota, assembly GCA_032727855.1. Lineage (NCBI taxonomy): Eukaryota > Viridiplantae > Streptophyta > Magnoliopsida > Fagales > Fagaceae > Quercus > Quercus ilex. The sequence goes on along the minus strand of CM064912.1, from coordinate 37,145,125 downwards.
AGAAACGTTGACAGTGCAGCAGCTATGGTGAATGCTCCACATTTTTTCAAGGTCATTCTCAACAATTGTCTACGAGATGGGATGCTTGTAAGTATGTTCATCTCTCTCACTTTGTGTGTGTGATTTAAGAACTTGATGCTACTACTACTTTGTTAAACTGATTGGATCAAATGTAAGATGATGACCTTGGTCTCTTGTTTGGGAAAAAGTTTACAATTCTAATGCTAGGTAATAACTCCAAAAATAGTGATACATGTAGAACCAAAGAGTCTAGCTAGCTTGTTGAACTTTGTAATTTTTCACCTCATATTTTTGAACTTTGCGACTTGCAAGTCCCAAGTACCTTGGGACGGGTTGGGCCAAGAGGGGTTGATGTTGTTGGTTTTGTTCTTTTTTAATATAATTTTATAAAATTATTTAAAGAACTCCTTTTATTATTTAATGTTTTTATTGTTTTTAAGTTTTTGGGTTGGTATTCTTTGAAAAAGAAAAGGAAAAACAGACTTTCTAGTCTATATAATTTTGGATACAAGCAGCTGTTTAGTAGCAGTATAGTTCCCCTTTCACCTACAAATATATTTATTCTAGTTTTGGCCTTCCTAGCTATCACTTTGTTTGCACTTTGGGCAATTGAAGATTTGTTATGCTAGATTAGGAGTCCATTTGGATTTTTTTTAATGAAAATTAGTTTTAAGTATAATGGTAAATAGAGAAAATAATAAAGTTTTTTTTTTTTTACCTTTCTTTTTTCTTTAAAAAAAAAAAAACTGTACGTGAGCAAATATGTTAAAAACTAAATGGACTTAAAAGAAAAGGTTGTTGTTTGCCAACACTACAGGGATTTAAATAATAAAAATAGAAGAATATAAAGAATTCCTCATACCTACTCCCCTCAGTGGAATGGAACCAAGTCAACCAACCATCACTCCAATTTTCTAAATATTGCTGTTTAGAAACAGAAACCATGTTTTTCCTATTAAGAACAATGTGTCTGCGCTTAATACTTCATATTGTATTTTATGTGCAAAACTTAATTATAGACTCATTCTTCACAGGGAATTCCTAGAAAGTTTACAAGGAAATATGGACAGGGGCTGTCAAACACTGCATTTCTTAAACTTCCGAGTGGTGCAGAATGGAATGTAGAATTGACAGAAAGTGATGGCGAGGTTTGGTTACAGAAGGGCTGGCCAGAATTTGTAAAGTACTACTCAGTCAAGCAGGGGCACTTCTTAGTTTTCTGATACAAAGGAAATTTCCACTTCTATGTACTCATATTTGATGAGAGTGCAACAGAAATAGACTATCAAGCTTCATAAAGAATTTATGGCTCCTAATATGGAAGAGATTGAGAATTATAGTGCTATTGAATTCTTAGGCAGCTTTCCACTAAGCCCAAAAACAAGGGATAAATCACCATTACCATATTTTCGACCCCACAAGATCATGAAAACTAATTCGAGTGGTAAAATTGCAATCACTTCCAATATGCAAATTTCATATAATCATGTTTGAGTCAAAGTTCCTGGTTTATTATGTTTTCATAATCATGTTTAACTTAATTTTTCAGCAAAAGGCGTTAAAGGAATTTCTACGACTAAACAACACTTGAATTTTAAGGCTGTTAGAATGATCCAGCCATTGAACAGCGATGAAACAACTAGAGCACTTCAGAGAGCAAGTGATTTCAAACCTAAAAATCCGTATTTCAAGGTTGTCATGCAACCATCGTACTTGGATCGGAATTTGGTAAGCTTTCAATTTAATAGCTACTTGATCATCAAAAGTTCTACAAAGTTCACTTTGCATGATGCTATACATTTAAAAGAGAGGAAATTTGGTAGCAATGCATTCTTTCAAAGCAAGGCTACCAACTTTTTAGTTTCATTCTTCACTGGAAAAGAAATATTATTTCCTTAATTTTTTTTTTCTTCATTATCTTTTTTCAACAGAATATACCAAAGGACTTTGTGAAGAAATATTCAAATATATTGCATGACGATGTCAACCTTTGGGTTTCTGATGGGAATAACTGGCCTGTTGAGTTTTGCAAAAGGACTAAGGATCTAAAATGTAGGTTCAACTGTCGTTGAAAAGCATTTGCAAGGGACAATAATCTAGAAGTAGGTGATATTTGTGCCTTTGAATTGATTGAGGCCACTAAGACTTTCAAGTGGTCATTTTTCGTGTGAATGAAGAAAATTGTCGTACCCCCTATTGCTAGGTATGAAATTTGCTGAGTTTTCGAAATGAGTGCCTCATTAGTTTGCATAACTTCATATATTCAATGTTACTTTTTTGTTGTGTGATCAATCCATGACGATGGAATTAATCAAGTTGAAGTGAACTCAAGAGAATTCTTAAACTTTAATTTGAGTATCCTAACAACCATGAAGTTGTCATGTTTAGGGCTGGTTACAATTCTACAACCAAAGCTAGAACTTTTAATTTTCTCAAGGAATTTTTATAATAGAGCAAGAAACTCAATCTGTAGACATGAAAATGGATAAGTTAAGAGAAACTTAAATTTACCTAGTTGCATGCGAATGTTTGAAGGTATATGGTTTTAATTATGTTTCTACTAATGTTATTTGATATTCAAGTTGAATTACTAAGCTCAATGATGTTTCTACTAATGTTACTTGATATTCAGCGTCAAGTACTAAGCTCATGTCTGAATTCATGCTTCTCTTGTATGTTGATCTTAAACTGGGGAGCTTACTTTTTTTGCTAAAGAAGGCAAAGGCATGTTTAATTCTCCTAGGTGTCTTCAAGGATTGGTGAAACCCAAGATATGTAATGTTTTGGATATGTTACAATGTTCTTGGGAAAAACATTAGATTTTGGTCATGGAACAATATTTGTTCTTAATGGCAGTATTATGGTTATGTATATAAGACTTTGAATGGTTATGGAACAATTTTAGTGTTTTGAAATGGTTATGTACTAGAACTTGGATGGTAATATTACGGGTATGGAAGTGGAACTATGATAAATTTATGGTTATGTATATTAGTATGGTAGTGTCATAATTATCAATGCTTATGTTTCAAAAGCACTTTATTTTGAACATGACCTTTCATGATTTATTATGTGTAAATTTTGGATGTATACAAGTATGCCTATATTTGATATATACCAGTATATGGGTGTGATGTATTATATAGGATTTTTGTTTTTCTTTCCTTTGAACCATACACTAGAAAATAAAATATTTTCAGTAGGAGTCAAACACTATAAAATGCTTTTTGTAAAATATTTTAGGTCTAACAAACACATTAGAAGTCTTTAGTGCAACCAAACATGTAAGTTCTAGTTATCTAAATTGATAAAATTTCTTGTCATCAAATAAAAGATCTAGAGTTCTAACTTGGCCTACACTAAAAACCAATTGGTATTTTAGCTTGGTGATAAATAGTGCAACCAAACATAAGATAAATAGAAGCAACCATGTAGTAGAAGCAACTATGTGTGCATGAGGTAGTCTTCTCTTTTGATATTTAATGGTATAGACAACTGGAAATAAATAATATACTAGCTTGATTATATTTATATAGATAAATTATGAAGCAAAAAAGAAACAATAATTAGTTTAGAATACTGCAATCACTCTCCTAGAGTGTCAATGCTAGGGGTGTATCACCTTTGATAATCAAATCCTTCAATCCATTATATAATTCTATTCTCAATATACATTGTTGGAAATATAATAGTGAATAAACAAGTTTGATACAAAGAGCATTATCTTTAAAGGTTGATTTATGTCACCAGGAGTAAAATTCGGTGTGACTGGCTTTTTTTGGCCAAACAACTCTTAGGATTAAACTATAGTGTTAACCTTCTTGATGGACGCACTTTCACTCATGAAGGTTCAGGAACAACCTTTGGGAAAAATCCTAAGACACCCCTTGAACTTTTAGTGGTGGCCATGGAAATTGCCTACTTTGAAAGAATGGGCCTAAATGGCTTATCCTCAAATCCTTTGATCTTGCTAAAGAGTAGGCTGTTGAGAGGGAGAGAAGGGAGTAGCCTATTGGTGCATGCCTTATCACACTCTTGCTTCCTCCCTTCCCTTTTTATCCACTCTGTTTTCCTCTACTCTCAATTTCTCATTCCTATATCCCCTCTATTCTTCTTTATTTTTTTTTCTTGCTATTTTCCTCACTTGTTTTTCCTTACTCTCTACTTGCCTCTCGTTGTTCTTGTTATTTTTCACTGTACACAGCTAAGGCCTTTTTATACTGCCTGTCGTGAAGAGTTTTACTGTTTTACCCCTCAACTACTTTTGGCCTAGTGTGGGTGTCCTTCCTAGACCACCCACTGGTCTGTCGGCTGCTCAGCCATCACCACTACCTTGTGCTAGCCACGCCACGTTCTATTCCTAGACAAAAGAGTTTTGTTTTTTTTTTCTTGCTTTCCGTAGCATCCCCATTCGGATAAGAGTTGGGTATTCTCTTTTACTAACTTCTATGGCATACACCCAGTGATTCCAGCTTATTTTTCCCTCTTTTGAGTGGTATGTCATCCCAGCAGGACATTTCCCCCAAAAGAGTTTGAGCAGGAATCTCAGAATAGACTTCCTCCTTCTCCCCACCACTAAACCATACCTTCTCTTACCTCTGGCTCATGGCCCACTGCACCTGTATTGGCTGGGTACAAGTGGGTGGTGCCTGAGCCTTATGCGTGCTCCACTCCCATGTGAGTCCATAGTTTGTCTGTCGTTCATGCGTTTGCCACTGCCTGTGAGTCTCTCTAGTTTCGCTACACATTTCTGCTACTTATTTTTAACCTTTTATGGCGTGGGTGAGTCTAGGTTTTTATTCTTTGCATCTCGTTTCCTTCCTGGGCTGGGTCTTGCTTGGGCAAGGGCCCTTTCTTCTTCAATTCGGCCCTTATTTCTCTTTATTGCTGGTTTATAGGCCGACTAGTATTCCTACCATGCCACTCCATTGCTTCTACCATGTTACCATTTGACCTATGCTTGTTGGGCCTCCTTTGGGCCTACCATGTACTTTTCCTTTATTTAATTCACGTTGCCCAGTATTTCTGCTAGGTTAATTCTCATACCATCTTAGGCTCCCTTGGCCTATATCATTCTTTTGGGCATTCTCGGCCCGCTTCATTCCTTTGGGCATCCTTAGCCCATTCCATTCTTACATTCCCATGGGCTATTGCTACATTTTTTGGGTTTTCCCGACCCAATTACCTTATCCTTTACTTTCAAGGTTTGTTGGCCTTTGCACCAACCCCTTTTACTAATTCCTTTCTTTGGGTTGCTCCAACCCATTTTGCTTGCTTTCCATTTCTTATAATTCTCATGGGCTTACTACTTCATTTTTTAGGCTCCCTTGGGCCCGTTTGCTTTCTTTGGGGCTTTTTTTTTAAATTATTTTATAAACCTATGGACCATTATTCCTACCACTTGGGCTTAATGGGTTTTTTCTTAATTTGCTGATTCTTCTTCCTTCTCTCCCTTCTTTATTGTTGGGCTTCTTCTTGTTATTGGGCCTTTTTTGCCAAAGTAGGTATCAACAATAATTTATAACTATTTTAGAATCACCTTCAAGGATAGTTTGGTGAATCTCAATTTCCTAAACAAATAGTGCAGCACGTCTAGCCATCAAGAGTTCCAGGATAACCACAGAAGATGGTTTTGGATTCCCCCCCCCCCCCCCCCCCCCCCCCTCTGAAAGAGATGCCATCACTACACCTTAAGAATTACGAACTACCACACCAATTCCAGCCTCATCAAAGTCTTCAAAAATGGCTCCATCAAAATTGGTCTTGAACGCTAAAGAATCTGGTGGCTTCCATTTAACGTTCTGGGGCAAAAGGGGGTTGTTGTTGGTTTTGTTTTGTTTTTGTTTTTTCTCTTGTTATTTTTTTCTTTATTATTACTATTAATAATATTATTAAAAGCTCCTTTTATTATTTCATGTTAGTATCTTTTTTTCAACTTTTTTGGGTTGGTGTTCATTGAAAAAGAAAAGGAAAACCTACTTAGTCTATATAATTTTGGATACAAGCTGTTGTTTAGTAGTGCTACTTCCTTCATAGAGTGGATGCGTCATGAGCATGGTTTCCCTTTCACCTACAAATATATTTATTCTAGCTTTGACCTTCCAATCCAATTATATGAGGTTTAAAAAAAAAAAAAAAGATGGTTCAAGAGAAAATTAAAACTATACAAGAGAAAATATGTTAAATAACCAAAAGAAAAAGTTATTGCTTGCAAACACTAAAGGGACTTAATACAGTATAAACATAAGAATATAATGAATCCCTCTTACATATTCCCCTTTCCTTTTTTCCCCCTTTGTTAGTTGTAGAGTATATATTCATACCATCCATATATAAGACAGTGGAGTAACTTTGGTTGGCTCTCATAATATGGAGTATAACTCTATAATGGTAGAGAGAAATAATGCTGTTTTTTTGAGAGAGAGAGAATTTCAACTTATGGCATCTGCTCATGATGATAGCTCTTTATTATCAGACCAAAATACCAATCAGTTTTTGGTGTAGACTATTTTTCTTTTTGGCAAGTGTGTTTGAAATATTTTATATATCCTATATTTTATTGGGAAAAATTTGTTGCACATAGTGTAATACACAATACCCTATTTTATTTTTATTTTAATGGAATAATGCATTTTAATAGAATAAAGATAAAATTCAGGAAATATTTTGATAGTGGAATGGAACCAACCATTCACCCTAACTCGAAAGAATTTTGAGGAGGAATAGTCATGTTTGGTTGCACTGAGAATAGAAAAAACTGATAAAGTGTAAAGAATTATGTTGTGTTTGTTTCAACAAAAGGATTTGTTTGGTTGGGAGGATAAAATATGTGTGCTTTGAAGAGACAAATAATGAAAAGATAAAGAGTAAATTACTAAAATACTTTTATTATTCAAAGTAGAAGAACGAAAAAATGGATATAATTTTGTACTTTTCTTCTCAATGCCATTTTCTTTCATATTTTATCCAATTTGGGGAAAAAATGGTGGTCCAGGTGGAAAACTCTATCCATGTGAATAAAGAAGATTGCCTCGGCCTCCACCGCGTGCTAGGGCCTAGGTGAGAAGTCTGCTTAGTTTTTCAAATGAGTGCCTCATTACTCACCGGTTTGTATTTCATATATTCAATTTTACTTTTTTCTGTTTTGTGATCTACTCATGATAACGGAGTTAATCAAGTTGAACCCAGAGAATTCTTAATTTTGAATTTTAGTCCTAGCAACCATGAAATTGGAATGGCTAGTGTTAGTTACAATTCTACAACCGAAAAACTTTTAACTTTCTTAAGGAAATTTTATAATAGAACCTCCATAATCTCAATCTAATGACATGAAACTTGATAAGTTAAAGATAAACTTTTTTTTTGAGAAGAAGTTAAAGCGAAACTTAAGCTCACCAAGTTTCATGCTAATGTTTAAATGTATATGGTCTTATCTTAATTATATTTCTACAATTGTTAATTTATGATCGGGAACTTTTTACCTAACTCCACGGTCAATCTTCCTAACACAAGTTACGTCTTCCAAATGTAAGCTATGTCTTTCGAATGTACTGACTTGTCAAAAGTGGAAGACTCAATGTTGCAAATGCAACATATCGCGTCTACTCCAATAAGTCATCCGTCACATACAAGAACGGACGAATAAGCTCTTGTGAGCTTGACTTTGTCACCAGTCTATCACCCCAATAGGCGGACAGGTGAAGATGGGCATACGAAGCCTACACTACAATGCTCGCATAGTAGCTATCATCTAAGACTCTCCTACATTCATGCAATTGTCGGCAAAGGGATAACTCGCATCTCCTACAAATCAGCTGTGGGATAACTCCCACCTCTTACAAGTAAGCTGAGGGATAACCCAAAGTCTCTACAATTTAGCTAAGGTGGTCATCCACAGACCCCTATATAAACACCGGGACACCCCAATTTCAATGTATGTGAAAAACACATTTCTCAAGCTCTTTCTTTCGAGTTCAATGAGATTATTGTGAGTTTTTGAATTGATCTTCGAAGGGTCTTAGGTTGGCACCACACCGGTGCACTCTGAAGGTATTTTCATTCTGCAGGTTTCTTACTCTGCACTTTTTATGGAAGACCGCGGGTTTGGGCAATAGACATACTGACGATTTTAAGCATTATCAATTTATATTCAAGTTGAATTACTATGGTCAATGATGTTTCTACTAATGTTATTTGGTATTCAGGTTAAAGTACGAAGCTTATGTCCGGTCATATATGTTTCTCTTGTATGGCTTAATTTTTGAGGTAAAGAGGGAAGAGGCATGTTTAATTCTCTTAGGTACCTTCAAATGGTGGTGAAACTCGGGCTAACAATATTCTATGTGAAGAACATTAGATAATGGTTATGGAATAAATGGTACTATTATGGCTATGTATAAGTCTTTGGATGGTAGTATTTTGGTTATGGAACAATTTTAGTGAAACAGGTCGCCCCACCCAATCCAGATCGTAATCCGATTGACCCAGCCCGTTTCTAACGGTTTAAAATGACCCAACTTTGACTCAAACCCGATTAACCAGGCCCGTTTGTCATGTCTAACGCGATTTGTTCAAGTTAACTCACGAAGCTTTCAGGGTTTTATATAATCAGCAGAACAAAACTCAAAAACAAGGAAAAAAAAGGAAAAAAAAGAAAAAAATGCTTTGTTCAATCACGAGCAGACGGTTCATCATTAAGTCACCCATCTCTCTCTTCTTTCCTCTTTCTCAATCTTTGTCAACCAAACCCATTTCACAATCCCACACGGATTTCGATCCCACCGCAGTCCACGAAACCCTCTACTCCTACTGCAATGACTGGAAGCGTGCTCTCGATTTCTTCAACTGGGTCCAAACCCAATCCCATTTCCAACACACAACTCATACGTACAATCGTATGCTCGACATTCTATGTAAGTTCTTCGAATTCCAGCTTTCTTGGGACTTAATTCATCGAATGAAAACAAACCCATTTTCCAAACCAGACCATACCACCTTTCGGATTTTGTTTAAGCGATATATATGTGCACATTTAGTTACCGAAGCTGTAGGTATTTATGATTCGTTAGACGAGTTTGGTTTGAAGGATGAGATGTCTTTTTGTAATCTTATTGATGCTTTGTGTGAGTACAAGCATGTGGTTGAGGCCTATGATTTGTGTTTTGGGAAGAACAAGAAGTTTGGTGTTGATGCGAAGAATACCAAGATTTATAATATGATTCTTCGCGGGTGGTTTAAGATGGGATGGTGGAGTAAGTGTAGGGAGTTTTGGGAAGAGATGGATCAAATGGGTGTTCGTAAAGATTTGCATTCTTATTCGATATATATGGATATAATGTGCAAGAGTGGGAAGCCATGGAAGGCTGTGAAGTTGTATAAGGAGATGAAGAAGAAGGGTATAAGGTTGGATGTGGTGGCGTATAATACGGTTATTCGTGCTGTTGGTCTTTCGGAGGGTGTGGATTGTTCTGTTCGAGTGTTTAAGGAAATGAGGGACTTCGGTTGTAAGCCTGAGGTTGCGACTTATAATACGATTATAAAGCTGTTTTGTGAAAATGGTAGATATAAGGAGGCTTATGAGTTGCTCGATCGAATGCATGAGAAGGGTTGTGTACCAGATGTTATCACGTTCAATTGCATTTTTAGATGTCTTGAGAAGCCCAGAGAGATTCTTATACTTCTCGATAGAATGATTGAAAGCGGGGTTCGTCCCAGGATGGATACTTATGTGATGCTTTTGAGAAAATTTGGGAGATGGGGGTTTCTTCGACCAGCTTTTATTGTGTGGGAGAAGATGGAGGAACTTGGGTGTAGTCCAGATGAGTCTGCTTACAATGCTTTGATTGATGCTTTGGTAGATAAAGGAATGGTAGATATGGCACGAAAGTATGATGAAGAAATGTTAGCAAAAGGGCTTTCGGCTAAACCAAGGGAAGAGCTTGGGACAAAGCTCGTGAGTGTAGGATCTCATGACAGTGATTTATGAGAAGCACATTTATCTGAGGATGAAATTTGTAATTTATTGGTGTGATCTGAAGATACATAGTGCTGACATGCAAAGTGGATATACATCAAGATTGTGACAAAGACTGCTAGGTAGAAGGCTCTAGGTTACATACTGGTGAAAGAGTTTGCTGCATTAATGGGGGATCTGTTAAGTGTTAGTGATGGGCCCATACTAAAGTGGATGCTCTTTCCCTATCTATACCTTACAAGTGAATGTTAAAAGCTTTTCTGGCTTAAGGATGTTCGTGTCATCTACACATGCTTGGGTATAAATCTAATCCTTTTTTGCTTAATAGTAATCATTTATGTATTCCTTCGTAAGTATATTTGATTGGTCAATGAATTCTAAAAACTCAAGTCTTATCTAGACATTTAATGTTTGAGAGACATTTTTTTATTAAAAAAAAAAACTTTTATGGATGTGATAAGTAGCTTGAAAGTTGAGATGCTCAAAAGGAGAAAATTTACTCTTTCAGTGCATGTTGTTATATTGTTAGTAGTTGTGGGGATGTTCTCTACTTATTCTTTTTAAAATACTGGATTCTGTTTTTTATATTATATTTGATTGGTTTTGGAGATGGAGGTTTCAGATTTAACTTAGAGAAAATTTTTCATTACTAAGTTATATACTCTCTGTCTCTCTTTTATGTCATATTTAATTAGTTCTGGAGAGGAATGGTTTTTTCCTCTAGTGAAACTCTCCCTTTGTTCCTTAGCTCTCTTTTTCTTTGTAGTTAGTTTCTTTCCTCTGTTTTTGCTTTTCTCTCTTTTTTTGTAATCTTTGATATGCTTTGTGCTTCTTTGCATGAAGTATTTTTTTGAATATACGTTTTTCTTGCTTTTCAAAAAAATAAAAAATTGTCCTTTACTAACTTAATAAAAAATTGTCCTTCACAAATTCCAATGCTTTTCAGCATTGGAATTTGTTCACAAATCACTCATTTCCCTCATTCTTGTTTGTCACGAAATTTACAGCAAGTTTTCTTTTTTCTTTTTCATTTCCTCTCCGCCCTCTGTTGTCTTCACATTTATGTATGGCTATTGAGCTATCCCATTACATTTGGTTTCTCAATTAATGATATCTGTCAGTTTTCACAGAAAAACCTCTGGACTATTCTGCAGGGCTGCCTAATATGAGCATATGTTCTGGGTGTTCTGGAGTGGTGGTTCTTTGGGAGCATCGTCATCTCAATCAAAATCTTTAGCAAATGAATAGCACAAATACCCTAATATGGCTAGGGAAGTCATTTTCAGGTGATCAGCACATATAAGCACTAAGCACATAGGCACCCAAAAGCCTGCAAAATTAATGTGCACAAACCCAGTTATAGATAAATGAAGGAGAATCTGGTTGCAGAAAGGAGGATGAAAAGTTATGGTAGCTAGCAGGAAATACTGATGTGCTGATAAAAATTAAAATAAATTCTATGAAGCTATTTTAAAGATGTAGAGGAAGTGTGCTGAATCTTGTACAAGAAAAAGGTTATAATTGAAATAAGCTTTGGTGCTTATGCAAGCAAGCATCTGAAACCATTCCTCATCTTTCTTATGTGCCTCTGCGAAATCAGTTTGGTTGGTCTCTTCTTCTCTGTAAGTTTCAGTAAGCATGTGATTCTCTTGATCTTTCTGCAAATTTGGAGGAATGAAAAAAATAATTTCCCAGGAAAGGAACATGAACAGGACTGCCGGAGACAAAGCAGCTGTAATATGTGGGAGAGTTAACAGTAAGATTTTTCCAGTCAAAAGACTCCCACAAAGTGTAGGTAGCCTATAGAGCTGTGAAGCTAGTTGGTGAGTTTTATGCAGAAAGTTGGCTCCTAAAGCAGATAATAGTGTGCAAACTTTTAGTTCTAGGAGGAAGCTTCATTGGCAACAACCAGGAATGGGGTTTTCAAAATATTTCTGGAAAATACTTTGACATCAACACAAGGATTACTTAGTTGACTGTAACAGTGGAGGCTGTGGCAGCTAGAGAAGGCATCAGTTTTGTTGAAGGTGGTGCTTGGAAAGTCATTTAAAATCTGAAGACAGGTCCCTTAAGGATGACTCTCAGGTAATTCTAAAGGAATGCATTCTTATGATGAGTTATGCCTGTCTGGTTCACCTCTGCCTAGAGAGGTTAAAAAAGTGGGAAGCATGCCTAGAACATGCCCATTTTTGTATTGATGTGCACATTTCTGGATACTCCCTTGATTCAGGGAGCACGAAAACGAGTTTATTTAGTTTTAAAAGTCAAATTGTATTTTTTACCTTTGGATTTTAGTTTAGGTCTGTTTTTTGACAGGGAGATTTTATTTTAGGTCTTACTTGTTAAAATTATTTGTATTGTATTTAATTTTTTAGAGTCAAGGTTATTTTCATAATTCAATAATTGGGATTATCCCCACGTCAAATTGGATTAGCTCTAGTCCTAAAAGTCTACATAAGGGGGCTATTGTACTCCAATTGGATAGTTTGCTTGATTAATAAAAATTTCAATTGGAATGACCTCCAATGGCCTGGTATGGATTTAGGACAACTCTAGGTGCTCATAACTAGCTTTTCTATCCTTGCTTCTTGTTAATTCCAAACAATCCGAAGTGTTGATTCTTATGTCTATTTATTTTACATTTTGTTTTATCCGCAAATTTCTTGGAAGAAAGAATTTTGTGCTGCACCATTACCTTTGTTGTAACTATTGTCTCAATTTTTGCTAGATACGCTAAATTTTTACCGAAATTTTCTCAAACTTTCTCACAAACTTATCTTACCGGGATCCATTACAACATAGAAGCAGAAGCTACTTAACTTAGGTGAAAAAGTAGGTGACGGACTTTTCCTTTCGTCTCAGCAGTAATGCTAGGACAATTAACTAAAGCCATAACTTGCCAGCAACTTGTTCATGTGGCGACTTGACTTTTCCTATTATCTCAACAATTTTGGAGTTATACGAACCTACCATTCACAACTTGTTACATGGACAAAGTGTGACAAAAATATCATATTTAGTACAGTGGCGAAACCACGTCATGACCCCCCAACTTTTTTATAAAAAGTTGATATATATATATATATATAGAGAGAGAGAGAGAGAGAGAGAGACTCCTCTATGAATTGTCCTAAAATAGGATTACAGGTATATATAATTTTGGCCCCTCCTATCCTTCGATTAAAATAGGTTTACAATTCTATTAGTGACAAATTAATTGGATATTCATCAACCTATGATAATCACATAATTATTTAGCAACTCTCTCTCTCTCTCTTCCAAATCTTCTCAAATTTTCTCTATTTTGATTCGCTTTTCTATTTTTCTTTTTTACTTCAATTGTCTCCGAAAGTTAGTACTTTACGGAATTCATATTGCAAGTCAAAAATTATTCTACTCCTTGCATCAATTCCAAGAAGAACACGTGTATGGCTAAAAGCCTTACTCTTTGCAACATGTATGGCTAACCTGTGTTTCTAGTACTAGTTTACACTAATTATGTACATAATACGAATATAAATATAAAAATAAAAACGTACTATTTCATTCTTTAGTTGGTCCCCAAGGTTAAAGTCCTGCCTCCGCCATTGGTTTGGTGTTTGCTAAGGGTCCTCATTATAATTTAACTACTATTTTTGGTGTATAACACAAATATGCTTACCGTTTCTTAGATTGTAACAAATGGTATCATGATAATGCTTATACCATTTCAACAACAATTACCAAGCCTTAATTCCAAATAAGCGATGATCAAATCATGAATTTATACAAAATCAACCAAGTCATGAACACACATTTTCAGTTTCCCCTTTGACCCTATGTCAATTTTATTCTTATTCTGGATTTCTGCCCTCACGAATGAAAACCAAGTAATGTAATTCGCACCTTTTTAAGGACTCAACAAATTGATTCCCTTCACGAATGATTTTGCCAATGACCTAAATAAATAAATAAATAAAACCAAAAAACGGTTTGTAGTTTGTACGCTAGTGTAACAGATTATAACAATTTATATTGTGAGTTGAATGGCATTTTATAAGGGCCAAAAGAAGTACATCCATTGGGAAATGTATTAAGCATAGCATATTCATCTCCAGCCCTGAATGTCATGGACTCAGACATTGCTGCATCATTGCCAAAATTATGACTTCTCTATGAGAATGGAGAATTATCATTTCTTCATTTTTAACCTATATTATTCTGGTCCACACATATTTCCATACCAAAAATGAACACATTTTGATACCATGTCTAAAAATGAGACAAAGCAGTACAAATTAACTCAACAGTATAATTATAGTTGACAAGAAGACAATCCAATTTTTGACAACTTGACTTGTACTGATTCCATCTGTGGTCAAAATTTCATATGCATGCCCTTTTATCACCTTAAATGATTCATATAATTTTTATTGTTTTAAAGTAAGAAATAACAAAAATTTGTTAAGCCAAGTAGATATTACATTGTCCACTTGAGCATGTCCATGCACGCTCGTGTGACTTTCTGGAGCATATTTACTGAATTGGGCATCTGCACACGCAAAACTCAATGACTCTCATACACATACCCATGGGCACTCGCACAGAACAAGAAAGCAGATATATATATATATATATTAAAGAGTGGAGGAAGTTCTGGACTTGTGCATCTTGTCATCTTGTGAAGGTGGAGGCATTGAAGGAGATGAGACTACCGCGTGATAAGATGAAGAAGCAAGTTGGGCAATAGCTGGAACGGCACCACCTGTAAATTTTCCAGGAGATACAATTTTCATTAACAGTTTACAGTTCCATCAGACATCCATTAGTAAAAGCAAAATAAACAATGATTAAAGTAAAAACAGTTTTTAGGATAACTAACATCACAGCAGTCCTACTTTTAAAGAGATTCTAGTGCTCACAAAAACTGAAAAAACAACCAAACAATAGAAGACGCATAGGAGATGTCATGGTGCCAGTTGTAAAAGAGGGATCACAGCTCAGAAATATATCTTATCTAGCAAATGCAGGCACTTGAAAAGCATCAATACTTTTCCTAACATCAGTACAAAGCTCCAAAAGTAACTTGGCCAAACTTCCTAAGATTGCCTTGTGGTATCCTAGTCAGAGACTGCCAGGTAATAGAATCAGCAATAATAAATTACAGGGCGTTTCAATATCCAATGTGAAAGGAAATTATTCCATTTGGCTTCCACATGGCAAGATCTATAGAGATACTAATAAAAAACTTAGGGTGGTGTGTTTTATCTTACCCCTCATTTTTAATTGCCCCAAATTAGGGGGAATTTAAATGGAGAGGATTCCACTTATATTAAAAAAATAAATAAACTGTCAATTTTGCCATTATGATGTCAAGCCATATCTATTCCTTAAATTAAACAAGAGGGGTATAATTGTCAATTTATATTTTTTTTTTTTTTTTAATGAACGTCAATTTATAATGTGTTATCATTTCCTGTCATTCCCATTTTAATTTTCATGGTAAATTACAGATACCATCCATGTGGTATACCCTTAAAATATAAAAATATGGAGCCTATCACGTGGTTTATTTTGTGATACCCACCTCCACCGTAATTTGTTTTTGAGACATTTTTACTCACTTTAAGAAAGAATTGGAGGAAAAAAATTCGTTCTATTGTCACATATTTGGTTTTGTCTCTAACTTTCTTATTCAATCCTCATTTGAGCTTGTGTTTGTTCAACAGGTGTAAACTTCAAGGAAAAATGATCTTTTTGCCTTAATTCTTTCCTAACAGGTGTTGTTGGCACTTGTCACATTATCAGTTCTGTTAAAGTTAGTGAAAATGCCTCATAAGACAAATCATAGGAGAAATGTCACAAAATAAAGCACAAGATAACTTTAGGGCACGTTTGGTAGATTATAATAGATATTGTAATGTAATAGCTAATCCTATGGTTTAGTTATACAGTTGTTTGGTAAAATTTTTATTCCAAGGAATAATTATTCCTTATGAATAGCTATTTCTTAAAATGAGGAATAGTCATTCCTTACTAAAAGGTCTAAATTCCTATTCCTTCACTTAATAATACACTCAATTAAAAAAATTCCCAAAAAATCCCCTTACCCGCTTCTCCAAAATTTTCATTTCCCTCTCAAAAATTTTCTATCTCCCTCCCTTTTGAAATATTTTATGTCCCTCCTCTCAAAAATTTTAATCTCCTATAGAGATTTTATATTTCTACAGGTGCGACCTTTCTCTCCCCTCAGTTGCTGCTCTCTCTTCTTAAAATTTTTTTTCTCCCCTACTAGATCTCTGCAATTCCACAGGTACTGCACCCCTTTTTCTCTCTCTCTACTATTTTTTTGCATTTTCAAAAACTTGTTGGTGTCCTTTATGCGCTTTCAAAAACAAGCTTAGAAGGACAGAACAAACAAGAAACTTTATTTGCGATTGAATAGGCTGTTCTGAAATTATAGTTTTTTGTTCTGAAACTTTTTGTTTTATATTTGTGATTTCAAAAACAATAAAATAGGAAACAAGCAGATAAAGAGGATAGAGTTGGAAACAATTCAAAGTCTGCTAAGAAGATAAACACCAGAAGATAGATAATAGATGATATGTACAGGATTCAAAATTGTATTTATATATGCCTATTTATCACTTGTAAATTTATTTAAATTATAGACTTATCGTAAATTGTAAAGTGCTATTTATACATTAAATGAAAATCACTCTGGTACGATTGACAAACTAAAGTTTCTCAAATATTTTCATATAGCCTGTTTATGTGCTGCTTTTCATTCTTCTCTCTTTGCAGAAAAATTGAGATTCTTATCGTTCATATTGGGGAAAAATTGAGATTGGGAAAAAATAAAATCATCTCAATTCTTATCGTTCATATTTATTCTTTCTTTAAATTATAATTTTGTTCAATTATTAGAATTGTGTCTAAGCTTTTGTATATTATTTACATTTTATTTATCAACTTCCAATTTTCTTTGTTAGTATTTTAGCTGCATTATGATTTGTCTTGTCTTTTTAGATATGGAATCAAATACACTTAATTCTCAAGGTCCTTTTAAACAAAAGTGGGCTCCTATTGAAGATTTGAAGCTAGTGGAGGCTTTGGTAGAATATCACCTTGAAAGGGAAGGTAACCTTGAGAATAAGTTTAAGCCCAGATATTTGAAAGTCTTGGAAGGACAGATTTCTACCAAATTACCTAATGTTGAGTTAAAAGCAAAACCAAATATTGAATCAAGATTGAGTACTTTGATAAAATTGAGTATTTTACCATTGTTCAAGTAAGATTGTAGTTTGTTGATCAAATTTTACAACTGTGGGACACTTGATTGAAGACCCACAAGAATTTTTGAAAGACCAATTGATTACTTATGTAGCTAATTCTGTACAATGAAATGAAAGCAATTTTATTTACAAAAAAGAAGAATAAGAGAGATTGGGTTTGTTGGAGGTCCTCTGTTCAAGATTGGGTTCGTTAAACTAATCCTTATCAAGTGTATTTGTAATTTCATAATAAGAGTATTTTAGACAATTTAATTTAAAGTGCTTTTATTCAATTGTCTTCAGGGTTCTGTCACCAAACAAATGAATAGTAATAAGTATTACATTACAGTATCTTGTATTCTTTGTAATACCTATTTCTATTCCTATGTATTCACCATTACAACCTACCAAATGTGCCCTTAATGTTTTAAAGTATGCCACAAGAATAGAACTTGTTATTCGTCCTAATTATTTAAGCATACAGACAAAGGGGAGAGAAATATATTTCCCTACGCCTACATGATTTTTAAAAGATCCAAACAAGGCAAACGGCTTTCCATTCCCCTCCCCTCTCCTCTCCTTCCCCCTTGCATTGTCTACTCTCTCCTCTCTCCTCTCTCCAAAATCCAAACACAAAATCTATGCTGAGGAATTAGAGCCCCCATTGAAAAAGGAAATAAATCACTAATTGTCGTCATCTATTTGACAGATGTAATTGTATTTTCAGTAAAAGATGTAGCTCCCTATTTCTATTATTGGAGGAGGGTTACATAGCTCTTCTCTTGTCCTAATGAGTCCCTAGCCAGTTATAAGTGTGCCTCTTAAGAGTTTTCTAATAGTAAAATCTCATTAGGCACGAAGGTTTTTTTTTTTTTTTTTTTTTTTTTTAATTGGTAAGCTACACACTTTTTTATTTTTTTATTTATTTTATAGGTATTGATTGGTAAGCTACACACAAACACCATGGGTCTTGAACTAACAACCCCATTATCACAGGAGAGTAGAACTATAGCTCATTGGTCTTGTTAGGAACCAAGATAATACTTAATTGGCTTCGACAAGACCAAAGGCCATGAAAAGCTTGCTCAACTTAATGCATAGGCCAAGGGTTTTGAAACAGAATTCTCAGAGAAAAAAACAAAAACACCAATCTATTTATCTATCAGAATTTTGTTTAGTCAAAGAACAATAATGAGCTCTCCAGCATTTCAAGGGAAGACATTAGGTATCAAGCACACTATCAATTTAAATTTCTTTTTCTTTCTACCATATACATAAAGAAGAGAGAAAATAGTTATCCAAAATGGGATAGTCCTGAAGACTAGTGTGAACCAGTAAGATTATCAATTAAGGTTTAAGAAGCCACACCATTTAACCGAACAAAAAAAAAAAAAAAAAAGGCATGCAATTAAAGGATGAATCTATAAACAATCATACCAAACCATAATACATTGCTCTACATTCAACAGTCAACATAGCTTGTCAAATCACTAGAAAGCCACATATTTTATAAGTAAACTTCCCAATTAGCATGGAGGATCGAACCTTTGTTCTACCACTTACATAGAGAAAGACCTAACGTTACTCTTGACACAAGAAGAAATGAACCCATTTTTACTGAGGCAGACAACCCAGATGAGAGAAAATCCAATTTCAAACATAACTATTGCTTTCCTTATAACTTGCATATGGAAGTACCCAAGTCAAATTCCAGACAATATAAAACATGTTTTAGGGATTTCAAATATTTTCCCAAGAAAAGTTAGGGGCACCTATTGAAAACAATTCTTCACATGAGTTACTTTGGACAAAAATTATCTTAATTCCATGTAAGTGGGGGACACTACTCCATATAAAACTTATATCGCATACCTAAAAGGCCACAAACTACAGCCCAGGAATGACAGAGGCTCTGCTGAAGGAGATTATTAGGCAATGATATAAGAGGTATTTTTTTAGATAGTATCTCCAGAAAATTCCATGTATTAGTTATCACAAAAACAAGGATCAAACTATCAATTCAACGATATTGAGAACATTACTACATAAACTAGAGCCAAGCAAAAAAAAAAGGAATAGGGAAAATCTCTGACCTGCCAATCCTGCACAAGCTGAAGAGAATACGATCACAGGTGGTGCCTGCATTTTAACGAGGGTTTAGGTACATAAGAGAGAGTAAACATCTAAATATTTAACTAAAATGCATGCACAAAATAGTAAATTCAGGAGTGTTCTGAGCCCTATGAATTCTAAAATAAAAAATCCAAATAATAATTATAATTAAAAATGAAAGGATAAGACCAGGCTTTTTTTTGAGAAATATGACCCTTTGGTCCTTACCATGGTGCTATCTACAAGTCAAAAAAGTTTCTTCAATTAATGTATGTGGTGCACCAATGGACAAGACAAATGGGGTTTTTGATCCAAGATGAATCACTCTTGACCTTGAGGACATGATGGCCAAAAGCTTAAGGTAAAGGCTCCCAAGGAAAAAAATCCCTATTTTCTAGTCCAAATTTCAAAGAAGCATATAAGAGGAGTCAATTGATTGGTACGGGATTGACAAGCATAAAATCAGCTTCAACAGCAAGAAACATGCCTTAGTGCCTCAAGTGGTCAGTTGATGCCCTCAAGGGCTTTGGGAAATCAAATGAACACTGTCCCATTGTAATGCATAGTTATCAGCATTTTGCTAATCTATGAATGTAGGCCCCTAGGCTAGATGGGTTTACTATGGCCTTCTTTCAGAAATGCTGGAGTGTTTTAGAAAGGGATGTCATGGTTTTTTTCACGGATTTTCATAGTCAGTGTGTTTTTGAGAAATCTCTTAATGCCACTTTTCTACGTTTGATCCCCAAAAAGTCTAATGCAGTCAATATTATAGACTTTCGTCCTATTAGTCTTGTGAGTAGCCTTTATAAGCTTTTGGCTAAGGTGTTGGCTCATAGACTCCGAGGGGTTTTGGATAAGCAAATATCTGATTCTCAAAATTCTTGTGGGAGGGAGATTGATTCTTGATTTGTTTCTAATTGCTAATGAATGCTTAAATAGCAGGTTGAAGAGTGGCACTCTTTGTGTTATAATTAAGTTGGACATTGAGAAGGCTTATGATTATGTGAACTGGAATGCCTTATTGTATCTTATGGAAAGGATGGGCTTTGGAGCGAGGTAGAGTAGTTGGATTAAGGCGTGTATTTCTACAGTTAAATTCTCAGTTCTGGTCAATGAGTCTCCTGCAGGTTTTTTTGATAGTTCTCATGGTATTTGCCAAGGGGATCCTTTGTCTCCACTTTTATTCCTTTTGGTTATGGAAGTGTTGAGTAGACTGTTGAAGAGAATGGAAAATGGTGGTTTTCTTTGTGGTTTTCAAGTGGGGTCCCATAGACAAGGGGTGTGCATATCTCTCATCTACTTTTTACTGACAATACTATATTGTTCTATGATGCTGCTTCTAAGGAACAATTATCATACATTCGGATGGTGTTGATCTTCTTTGAAGATATTATGGGCCTAAAAGTTAATGTAGGCAAGAATAAGATTGTTCCTGTTGGTGATGTTGGAAATTTGAATGCTTTGGCTCGTACCCTTTGTTGCAAGGTGGGTACTCTGCCTATGAGAAATCTGGGCAAGCCTCTCGGGGCCCATTATAATGATTCGTCGATATAGAATCCTATTATAGAAAAGATGGAGAAAAGGCCATCTGGTTGGAAATGACTTTATTTGTTGAAAAGTGGCAGGCTTACTTTGTTAAAAAGCACTCTCTCAAGCCTTCCTACCTACTTTTTATCTTTGTTTACTATCCCTCGGGCTGTGGCAGCTAGAATAGAAAGGATTCAGAGTAATTTCCTTTGGAGGGCCTCAAAGGATTTTTTAAATATCTTTTAGTTGCTTGGGATAAGGTCTGTTTGCCAATTGAGTGTGGTGGTTTAGGGATCCGGAGGATTGGGTTGTTTAACAAGGCCTTGCTTGGGAAGTGGTTGTGGCGTTTTGGGAAAGAAAGTAACAAATTATGGCATCAGGTTATAGCAGCTAAATATGGTGAGGCGAGAGGAGACTGGTGCACTGGAGGGGTAAGAGGTTCACATGAGTGTGGGATGTGGAGGAGTAATAAGGAAGGAATAGAGAAGTTCTTTAGTCAGATTCTGTTTAATGTGGGGAAGGGTTGCCGTTTTAGTTTTTGGCATGATCCGTGGAGTGGGTCTATTCCTTTGAAGGAACTCTTTCCTGCTATGTTTGCTTGCTCTTTATCTAAAGAAGCATGGGTCTCTGACTTGGTAGTATTTGCTTCAGAAGGAGGTAGTAGGAGCTGGAATTTACTTTTCCATCATGGTCCTCAGGATTGGGAGGCAGAAATTGTGTATTCCTTTTTCAAGCTTATTTATTCCTCTATGCAGAGGGGTGAGGGGGATGATCACCTAGTTTGAAGATTAACTACGTCTGGGGTATTTGATGTGCGCTCTGTTTATAAGCTGTTGTCTAGTCCTAACACTAATGAATTTCCTTGGGAGTGCATTTGGTGTGCAAAGGTGCCTAAACAAGTGTTTTTCTTATGGACAGCAGCTAATGATGGGATACTCACCATTAATTATCTTGTTAAGAGAGGTCAATCCCTGGTTAATAGGTACTGTTTATGTTGCTGCAATGGGGAATCAGTGGATCACCTTCTTCTTCATTGTAAGTTTTCTCACGCCTTATGGTGTGAAGCTTTTGCGATGTTTGGGATCCAGTGGGTAATGCCGATGTCAGTTAGCTCTTTTTTCTTTATCGAGAGAAACTAGTTTGGAAAGCATCTTTCAACCATTTGGAATATGGTCTCGGCATGTTTAAAGTGGTTAGTTTGGCAGGAACGCAATACCCGCATTTTTTAAGACAAGGAGAGAACATTAGATCACCTAAAATCTCTCCTCTTTGGTGCTTTTTTTCATTGGGCTCGTATTTGGGGGTGTACGAATTGTATTTCTTTATCTGAATTCTTAGTTTCTATTTCCTTTAGTTCTTGATTAGATTGTATTTGTTTCTTGTTCAGAATGTTCACCATTGTGAACATGATGTTCAATTTTTTTCAATAGAGGTCTTATTAGCTATAAAAAAATGAAAAAGAAAAAAAAGAATGTGGCATTAAGATGCAAATGGCATCACATGTAGAAATAGATGGTTCCATGCAAATCTATCACTGTCACTTTATTGGAGGCAGATCTAGATAAATCCTCTGCTCTGTCGACCATCACAAACAAGCTCAAACCTACCTTCAGCATTCAACCATAACCCTCTCTTAAATGAGACTCTTATATTTGCTTAAACACAAGTAAATAAGTAAACAGATGATGTCACGACAATATTGTTCATGCCACCCCGTTCTGTGGACCCCTGTTTAGTGATAACTTGTACACCTACAACAGACACGCCCTAACTTAACATAACAAAAAGCAAAGAAACACCCCCACCCCCTCCTCCCCCACCACCACCATGAAAAGAAAAAAGAAAAAAGAAGAAGAGTGGAGGTGTGTGAAACGGAAGTGAACCACAATGTGCTTCATGTCTTCACAGTATCTACCTCAGCTTGCTCCATTCAAGAAATAAAAAAGGGGCCAACTATAAAGGATCCCTATTTAAGTTGTTAAGCAATTTCGAAGGAACTAAAGTCGTAGAAAAATACATGCATGTACACACACATACACCCAGGCTAAGATCATACACACCCACACAGATACCTCTACAATATCATGGTTACCAGAACACATTGATGACCTATATAATAAAGATTAAGATTGTTGCTAGGACACCTTGTTACCTAAGAGGTTTATTCCTATTTTCATATGATAGTCATGATGAATAAGAAAACCTATATAATTTTTTGAGGAATTTAAGATATTAAGATACACCTCCAAAGTATAGGACTGCAAGGACTTCAAAATAAACAAAAAAAAAAAGGGGTGTGACGGGGGAACAAAAGAGACTAATGAGCACAAAAGAAGTTCATCCATATTGAAAGCATTGAGAAGGAGCTTACGCCAATGAGAAAATGCAACCACATAGGGCCTTTTACCCACCTCCGGACTTTTGGCATTACTGAAATGGCAAACAAACAAAGCAATGAATCTCTTGATCATTGTTCATGCCTCCATAATAACACATCCATTTGCTCACTTAAGTCAATATCCACTCATAAAAGCCAAATATAAAATAAGAAAACAAAGATATATGTTGACTGATGAACAATAGTTGCATTCACATATAATGAAACATTACAAGATAAGCTTCACGGTTCATACTCATATATAATAAAATAGTTTTCCAGAGCATATTTGTGCAGGAAGCATGTCTACATACTCATATATAATAAAATAGTTTTCCAGAGCATATTTGTGCAGGAAGCATGGAGACAAAAAGGAATTTCGAAGAGAATCAAAGGCTCATAAGGTTTTTGAAGGGTTGAGAGGGGAGGGGGATGAGGGTAATAACTGTAGATGTCATTAAGAAATCAAAATTCCTTTGTCAAGACTCCTATTAACATCTCTTTACTAGTTGTGGACATCATATTTTATTAACAGGCGTTAGAATATCTCTTGCTCATATAAGACAGCTTTCTTTTCTTGGGAAGCAGATTATGAAAATCATAACGGTGGATCATTTTTTTTTCATAAGTGGGTATTTCACATTGCTGTGTTTGCAAGGAGAATAAGAGTCGGTCAAACACAATTCTAGAATTATTCAATGACAATGGCCTTCATGGAGAAACAACTCTATCATTTTGGTTGTTGGAGGCCCCTAAGTCAAAGTGGCAATAGTTAAGGCCCCTCTTTATTTGTTTTTGACAGGTGGTTTCTATTCCATGGGCCATAGTCATATAAAATTCTAATATAATCAATGTTTTAATATTACTAATAATTGACCCCATAGGACTGCATTCAGTTGTCATTAAGCAATAAAGACCATCGTTCTAGATACACATTTGCATATGCCTACCAAAAGAATCATCGAGAAGTGAAGGTTTACCAAGCTGTGAAGCTAATGAATTTAATAAAATACAGGATAAAGAAATCAATAAAAATCTTTATAATGAACAAAAAAATGAATATAATACCATGGTTGAATCCATAGAATGCACTTGTTGTACCACCAACAGCTGAACCAATCTGCAGCATAAGAGAACAACAATAAAACCCAAGACCCAAAATAAGAAGCAAAATTCAGAGAACCTCATTGAAACATTTAAAGATGGCATTAGGTATGATATAACAGGTTATAATCTGAACAAACCTATTGAAGCTAATTCACCAATTCGCCAAAATTATTAGAATTTAAGGGAAAAATTCAATTTGTAAGAAGAAAGGTCATGACTGATACAATAAAACACAACACCCAACACCCAAAATAGGAAGAAAAATTCAAATAACCCCACTGATTTATTAAAACATGGCATTGGGTATAGTAAAAACAAAGCATAATCTGAACAAACCCGTTATAGCAAAATCACCAAATCATCCCAAATTAATAGTATTTAGGGAAGAAATTATATCCGGATGAAGAAATTACCATGGAAAAGCTATCCCTGATAAGTGGTGGAACAGTCCACTCACTAGTTTCCTGCAATCAAGAAGCACTATAAAAGGACTTGAAAATTATGGAGCAAAAAAAAAAGGGTGTGGAAATAGATTATAGAAAAAGAAAAAAGTTTAGAACTTTCACCATGTCCTTGGAAAGAGGACCTGCACAGTGATGACATCTCATGTCAATGGTACTAGCTTTCGACCCTGACATTCCCTTCTCAATTCTCAGTTCCAACTAATTGACTGCTCTCTTTTTTGTATCAATTTGAAAACCCACAATACCTTAGAGAAACAACAAGTAGTAAAGTAAGTAACCCAAATTCAGCGACTGAAATCTAAAGTAATAAATCAATAAAATGATGATACCCATTTGACAATATAAGCAAAAAATAAAATTCCTGATCTAAATTTATTAACTTGGAAACAAATGCGCATGTAACAATCAAATTTGAGCATCAAAATAAATGAAAACCCATCTGTTCTGTACTCTTACTATGACAGATCCCCAAAGAGAGAGAGCGATGTAGGTCTATGAAATAACCCAAATAAATGGAAGGAGATCATTACAAGAGGGAAAAAAAAGGAGGACAGGAAATGATAAGTACTTGTCACATAAAAGTCTTGATTGAGCTGAAACAAATTCTCACTTTGTATATTGCACATCTATGAACTTTACTGAATTATTCTAGTTATAGATATGATTAATAACGTAGGAACCTTTCTAAGGAAGAGCCATTTAGATTTGCCTCTAGCCAATAAAACCGACAAGCAACTAACTCTAACCCCAGAACTAGTTGCCGGGTAATTTAGGGACATTCATAGATGGTCCTTAGTCATTTAAAGAAAATATGAGTTCTTTGTGTCATACACTCATACTATACTACTAGCTTTCACACAATCATGTAGGCGTTTCTTTGTATGAAATCGGACATTGGATAGATGTGATTGCAAATTCTATGGCTAAGATTGAGGGCTTAAAACAGCAAGAAAAGATAACTCAACTTACTTAACTATAAATCTTTCCCAATCCTTCCATTCCATAAATTCCTAAATAAAAACAAGGTAATCAAGGAATACCAATAGATCCTAGAAGCAAAGCCATTGGAATACGATCACATGGGATTAGATGTTAGGAATGGAAGACAGATCATCTATAGAGGGAAAAAAAACATAACAAAATATGGGTTAAAAAAACAAAACAACTTGAAAAGAAAAGCAAAAGGCAAGCAAAGCTATCAGCGCAATGGTGTCGTTTCCTACATCTTATATACTGCCAATAAAGATTCATTGAACTTGGTCCATGAGGTCAGTGGAGACAAGCAAGGAGATGACTAGGCGAGATATGAGGAAAGAGAGGGTCTGCCATGGAGAATAGAGAACAAAGGGTGGCTTAATAGTTAGGAAGGAGAAGATGGGTTAGGAAAATAAGAAATTGAAAAGGAGAGGTTTTAAAGTGAGAGTTAGACAAAATGAGATATTATGCTACTAAAGAGACTTCACCACACTTTTTATTTGAAAAACATATTTTCAGGTAGAAGAAAAAACAAAATGACTTTTAAGCCTAGGAAGCACAGGTGCGGATTTGGGTTTGGGTGCGGGTGCAGGTGCGGTGCGGCGACAGGGCAATTTTTGAAAAAGTAAGACGCAGGTGCAATGGAATACGTTTATTAATTAAATATTAAATATATTGTTATTTACATCTTATATATATTGCTAAACATTTTTTTTCATATAATGGTAAACATATATCAATTTAAGAGAAATAGTAGATAATAAAGTGAGAATTGAGATGATTTTTAGGTTATAATCTTCACTTCTTCCTTGTAATTTTGATACGCTACCCTTTCAATTTCAACTACACCATCAACAGTTTCCATCTCTTTCGAGTCTTGTTGCATTACTTCAAGCTTCCCTTGATCACTTGCATCTATCTTCAACTCAGCATCCCCTATGTTGCTCACTAGAAAGCTTGTACCTTTGACAAAGTCAGTAGAGTACTCATGCATAGGACATAAATGCTTTGATAAATCTTTCAAAGAAAAATCAGTGCAATCTTTGGAAAAATCTGCTGGAATTTGAGGCACTTCTATAGGCTGGTCAGGTTTTGTTTTGGTAGCTTCTGTTTCTACACCATAATTTTTAGCTTCTAGATCTTTTCCTTCAATAACTTTTGGCTTTGATACTTTAAATTTATCCATCTCGGCTAAGGTCATAGGTTTCAAAACAACCTCCTTCTTACCAACCATTAGAGCATAGGTGTTTTCTCCCCCATAATGTTTTACATTTCTGTCAAAGAGCCAAGGTCGACCAAGAAGGATACGTGTAACTTTCATAGGAATTATATCACACATGATAGAATCACAATAAATACCGCAAGAAAAAGAAATAAGGCATCCATGAGTTACCGGAATAGAAGTGTTGTCTATCCAAGCCACTTTGTATGGTTGAGGATGAGGTTCAACAGGAAGCTAAGGCGTTCAACCGTGGAAGATGACACAACATTCATGCAACTTCCCCCATCAATAATAAGCTTCTTTGCTTGGTTTCCACAACGAACCAACATCTGAAATATTGAAGTTCGCCTCCAATCCTCTTTCTCTACTTTAGGGGCTGCTAAAATACGTCTCACTACAGATAACTACAAATAAAAGAGAAGTATCCACTTCATCCTCCTCTGAGTCATCCATAGCAAAGTCTCCATAATCAAATGCATCCTCCATATTACCTTCATCTTGCTCACAATCACTCAATTTCCCCCTAAAAAATCTCCCTGATCGTGCAGACATGATGCAAAATCCCTGCTCTAATACCAAACTAACGTAGGACAAGGGCGAACCTGATTTAGAACACCAGGGGCAGATCTGGTATAGCTTGGGTTTTGAAGAATTAGGGTTAGGTTTTGGCGGGGAATAGGCTAGAAAATAATAGGAATTATAGGGTTTCCAAAGGGGACAAGGATTAGTAGGGTTTCAAAATGAAAACAAAGGTGAAAATCAATATTTGGGTTGCTGTGAACAGTGACATGGATGGTAACCGTGAATGGTAAAATTAAATAAAATAGATAAATTCTAGGCATCACACCTAGACTTCCTAAGCATCACACCTAGACTTCCTAGGCATCACACCTCGGAGAAGGTTGCATCACACAAACCATAAGAAAGCTTCATAGCTCTTAAATTCTAAAACATTAATTAATAATTCCCCCAATAGAAAGTGCTACAACTCTTTAAATAGAAAACTAATACCAAATCCTAGTTGAACTAGGATTTCTTAAAACCCTAATAAGACTTGGACTTAGACTCAGGCTTTTACTACTAAGCCCAACTAAATAACCAAACTTAAAATAAAGCCCAAAAGAAGATCTAATGGACTGTTAGCACAGCCCATTCCAAAATATTATGAAATTACAACACTGCCCTTGATACATAAAATCAAATAAAATATAATAAATCTGTCTTCCCATTGCCTCCTACATCACTCTCTCTCGCTCCACTAATCACTCTTCACCCAAGGGCTGATTACTCACTCTAATCATTTTGTTCCATCTAGATCAATTGGGATTGGGAAAACTCGCAACTCTAGGATTGGTTTGCCTATATTCAGGTAATCAACTATGCCTTTTCCATTCTAAGACTTTTCTTAACTAATACAGTACACACAATTTCATTTATGCATTGGAGTTTTTTTTTTGATAAGTATATTTATGCATTGGAGTTAAAGATGGTTTAAGTGAATGGAAGAGCCTTAGATTTAATGGATTAAATTGCTACAGTGAAGGTATGAGGGTCTGCACTAGTTGGACTCTACAGTTGCCTAGTGAAATCAGTTACTCTATTGAATAGATTTTTTTAGTGTTCCTTGAAGTGAGGTTTCTAGAGAGGAGTAAATTCAGTGTAGGCAAATAGGAATAAATTGGATTAAGTGACTTTTTTTTAGTGTACAAATTAATTTGTGTATTTGATTGTATTAGGTTGAACTCCTAAACTTCGGTGTTCTTTTGGTATTGCTTTTGGAGGTAAGTAACCTTTCTCCTAATTGGTTATATTTTTGCTTATACTATTGTATTTCAGCTACTAAACATTGTTTTACAATTGTTAAAATTTTATTTCAATGGTTTTAGCTATATTGATTTAAAGTAAAGAATAAAGAAACATCATAAATGAACTTGATTTACTATATATGATTTTGGACAATCTAATTATGTTCTGATCTCTAATACCTAGCAATGGGGTTATTCATTGGTACCGTAACTAGTTTCATATATGGCATCACAAGCCCATCGTGTTTCTAGATCCAGCTAATAGGGGATGTGCATTGGCACGATATTAGTTTCACCTAAATATGATGCCTAGTCACGAGGATATAGTGTGACTATAGTCATATAAGATTGTTAAGAATATGAATTTGTTTGAATAGTTGAACTGTTTTAAGTCCATGAAACTTCTTATGCTTTTGGAACCCATTGTAAATTAAAACTTTTGATACATGTGAACTATTTGATCTTATGTACAATGTACTACTTTGTTGATCTATATGCTTGATCCGGCTAGTTAGGATTTTGGTTACTTATTGAGTTGTCAACTCACCCCTTTTCCCTCTAGATTTAGATTACAAAGAATAGCAAGCTTGGGGACTTTTGCTGAGGTTGTGCACATGAAAGGAGATTAGGAATTTTTGGGCAAGATGATATTGTAATAATTGGTATTTCTTTTTGTTGATTAGTAGTAATGCTCATGAGGTTTGGATTGTTGCTTCTATTGGTACTTTAGAGATCTTTTAACAATTGCATTATTGAGGATATTTTTGGATTTGTTTGAGGTAATTTTCTTCAAGGATATTTGTTAGTCTCTTATAGGCCTTGCACACTAGTAAGGTCTAAACCTTATAAGAGTGCAGCCGTTGTCGTGTGCCTAGTCTAATGGTCGGGTTGGGGCGTGACGCTTGAAGAAAATAAAAATCACAACTTAAAACACAAAAAGCTCAAATGGGATAGCTTGATGAGATCTAAAATACTTATATAAGTAAAAGAGATCAAAATTGTGGCACGGTCAAAAGAGACCCATCTCAAGAACATACATTGGGAAAGAGCGAAGCTTTGTTGTTTAATTTTCCTCAAGTTTTCTTAAGCAGAAAGGCTCTAGATTTATAGGGGAAAATGCGTTTCTAAGTTTCTGTGGAGTTTGAGGATCGAGGATCTATGGAAACTGGATATCCAATTCACACACACAGTTGAGAGGAAAAGTGTGTGAGAAATGATAAATAATTGGGTGGATTAGGTTTTGCTTTGTGTTGGACAGAATTGATAAAGAGAGAAAAGAAGTTGAGAAAGAGAAAGATAAGAATGGTTGAATTTGATTGGGCAATTTGGGATGGTTTTGAATCTTACTCAATATACATATAACAGCGTAGCATAAACTGCCACAAAATCTATAAAAAAAAAACATGCTGCCAACCACCCGTTGATCCTCAGCCATAAACACACGCACAATCAAGTGGCTTCATACCAATCATCAAAATTTCATAATTTTCTACAATAACTCATCTAAAGACTTAAAACTAAGAAAAGAAGACAAAGGAAAAGATGGATTAAATACCTCAGAGGAGACTCTTAGGAAGAGACTACTTCTCAAAATGAGTTCCTTCAGCAAACACAATAGAAGAAAAGCATCACATCCATCCCTGCACTACGAAAAAAACATTTTTACAAGGAATTGAACAAATTTTGAAAACTCCAAGTAAGCCAGCAAACAATACATTGCAAACATAAATGCATCTAAAAGGAAAAAAAATCTTTAAAATGCATAGCTGAAAAAGAGCAATTCTGTCTTAACAAATAAATAAAAGCTGAAAATCAAGCACACCCACCATATACTTTAAATCATAAACAAAGAAAGGAGTTTTATTTTTCTACCTATGAAACTACAAAAAACTAACCATTTTTAATCTAATCCAAAAGAACATTAAAAAAAAAAATCATGTACGCTATTATTATATATTTTGTTGATAGATGATAGTTTGAGAACAAAGTAGTGAATCCATCTTCACTGAAGCATTTTATCAAACAGATTGAAGTTTCCTTTCTACATGTGTGTGTGTATATATATATATATATATATATATAATATAAAAAATAAAAAAACACATTTGTAATTTCGGAAAAAACCTTGTAGCGAGTAAGCTTCCGGCGTTGGAGGTTGGAAGAAGTGACAAGGAGAGAAGATTTTGGGAATTTTCCAAGAGACAAAGGCCGGTCTCTCAGAGAGAGTGAGAGACGGCAACGGGTCTGGTGCCGTGGTGCGTTTTGGGGGTGAAAGAGGAGAGTGGGAGAGATTTATTTATTTAAAAAAAAGGGGAATAGGGAGTAAATAAATTTTAATAATTAATTAAAACACAAATACAAATATTAAATTTATAAAATTTAGCAGACTTTTTTTTTTTTTAAAGAATAAAATTTAGCAGACTTGACTAATACAAATATTAATTAAAACAACTTTCAAATGTATATATTTAACTTTTATATTGAATGGTGTTGTGATGTGTCTTTATGTTAAAATCTTTTTTCCCACCTTGTGTATGTTTGTTTCTAAAAATTAAAAAAAAAAAACTTTTATATGGTTAATAGATAGATAATCGTGAAACATAAAATTTCATAAATTATATATTTTATTTAGTAATTAGTAAAATATGGTATATGTATGTTACATTAAGTATACAGACGGGTATATTTCAGCATCTTTCATTCAAAATACGTTTCAAAAATTTGGCCAAAAAATACAAAAATAAAAAAAAGAACTGCATGTGCATAGTACGGATATAATGTGCTTATATATTTTAAAATTTAGCAACAAAAATACGGATGCATTTTCCATATAGAAATAAATACAATAATCCAACATATTATAATCATTTAGAAAATTCTTAACAATTTAATTAGAATACACTAATGTAATACACACTTTGAAATAACTTTTTTTTTCTTTAATGAGAACTTTGAAATAACTTAGCCACTTGATAAGTGATGATTGGATTATTTTTCACTAAATTCCTATTAAAGGCCCATATATAAATGATATAACTCAATCACACGTAACAAATATGCAAGTTGTTGAAGTGACATAAGTGTGTGCCTATAATAGAAAATTTCTTTTGATAGAACTTGGAATATTTTCACTTGGGAAATTGTGAGGCACAATCACAATAAATTTCTTTTTTTAGATGAAAGTCACAATAAATTTCTTTTTTAAATGATAAAAGCACAATAAAATTTGATTGCAAAGAAATGAAGGAATAGTAGTGGAGTTTATATTGAATTGAAATCTATCTTTTAGATCAACAACTAACTTCATTCATGGTTTTGAAACTCAGACCGGACCGTCCGGTCCACCCGGGTTAACCAGGAACCGTTCATCAAAATGGTTCTTTTAGCTCCCAAAATCAGCATATGTAGAAAAAGCAGCGAACCCTATGAACCGCGGT
Source organism: Quercus ilex subsp. ballota (assembly GCA_032727855.1). Lineage (NCBI taxonomy): Eukaryota > Viridiplantae > Streptophyta > Magnoliopsida > Fagales > Fagaceae > Quercus > Quercus ilex. The sequence continues at coordinate 37,112,852 of CM064912.1, read as the reverse complement.
TGAACCTCTTGGTTTTGAAAACCGTGGAAGGTTCTTAGAGGTTCAACCAAGTCAGATTTTTTTTTTTTGGATACTTACCGCCATTGTTGAAGCTTCTCAAACACGGTGAGATGCAGTCAGATCTTGAGCTTGCATCTCCATTTCTTCTTCTTCTTCTTCTCTCTCTCTCTCTTTCTTTTTTTATTGTTTTCTTTCTTTCTGCGTTTTTGCTATTTCTGCATTTTTGCTCTTCTAAAGTTTGCTATTCTTTGCAAATGAGATGATGAAGATGAGATTTTAGTTTTTTCTATCACTGTCTCCTACTAGACAGTAAATGGTTGGCTGTCAAAGTGTAAAGTGTCAACACTTAATTATTTTACTTGTACCAAATGCTTGGCTGTCAACCATTTACTTGGGCTTTGTATTAGTATTTAACTAATTTTTTAATCGGCAAGTTGGCCAATCTTCTAGATTTTACAAATCTTGTTTTTAAAATTTTAAATTTCATAAGTAGTTGACCATTTAAATGGACTTGGGCCGTTGGGGGAAAACTTAGGATTAATTTAAAGATAGGCTTGCACAAAAATGTTAAGGATATATATATATATATATATATATATATATATATATATTCCCTCTCTTCACTAAATTAAAACAATTTCCATTATGTTATCAACTCCCTTGATTAAGAAATTTGATATCTAATTTATTTTTTCTTATAATTTAATATTTCGTATTTGTCTTATAAAACTTATGATATAAAAAATACATTTGAAAGATAAATTTCAATATTTATTTTAGCTATTTTAGTCATTTTTTCTCCATTTACTAATTTAATATATTTATATATATATTTAAAAAAAATTAAATTAATTATGACATCATCACGGTTCGACCTCGGTCCGACCTTCAAAATCTTGAACCTATCCCTTTAACGGTTCATTGAATGGTTTGGGTCTGAAAATCATGACTTCATTTGAGCAGAATTCTTTATCCTATAAACCCGTATTCTAGTAGGTGAATGTAACGCTATACGTAATGCATGCAAGATGTACTTTTAACTATAATAAAATGCGATTTTTACCGTATAATTGAAGAGCAAACAGAAACGGAAGTTTTTATAAAGATTACAGACATATGCGTATGTTCTTGTATGTTACACGTTAAAACTAACTTAATCCTTTTAGTTAAAAGCATTTCAATCTAAAATAATATCATTGGAAAAAAAGGCCTTTTGCCCTTAATTTTTAAACTATGAAGTAATTTGTCTATGTTTTCAAATTATTTAAGTATACGTCCTTGTTTTAAAATTCAATTTTTTGAAAATCGAGTTCCATTTTGTTAGGATATGTGCCCTTTAAATTCTATTGTATGATGCCATGTATGACATTATATTGTGATTAATAAAATAGTTTTATTATTATCTAAAATAATAATAACATGAATATTTGGACATTATCATATAGTCCATGAGATGCATAGTATGTGATTTATGTGATTTAGTCACAGAAAATATAAATCACAAGTTCTTTATAAATTTAGAATTTTAGTTCGTAGTCGGTGATGAAATTGGACATTTCATCTGCGAAGACTATAACATATAAACTAAGATGATTTGTTTTGATCATGGAAGTGGAGATTTCTAGTTGATATGTTGATATTTTAAGTGTTAAGACATATTGAACTAGACCGCTATGAGATTTATTATTCTACTAACGACTATCAAATGAATAATAAATCTCACAACTTCTATTTACATCAACTCTTAATCCTGAGAGAATAATGAACATGATCATGAAGTGTAGGTTGCTTTGATATATTAGGAGTGAGATCTAAAACCACGATCAAAATCTCAGTATGTTGGGCAACCACATTAAGTGTTGAAGAAACATATATTCTCAATATGGAATTCATAATCTCTTAACGGAGATATAAAATATTCCCTAGAGATATAAAATATTCTATTGAGATAAGTTTAATGGGTTTGGTTATTCAAAGTGTTAGACCTAACCACTTTAGTAAGGAGTTACTAAAGTATATATTTATGAAATAGGATTTCATAAATATATGATGAATAACTTAAAGGATTAAACAGAGTACTCAAGATTAAGATGTAGTAATCTTCAAAGTAGCAGTAAACATTAATAACTTTGTATTACTACGAATATTTTAATGAAGGGGTTAAATGAATAATAAAGTTTTAGTATATAATCTATTAATAAGACCTAGAGTGCAATTAAATTTATATAGTTGTATTAAATATTATTAATGGTAATTTTGAACTTGTCAAGAGTTAACAAAAAGACCAAAAACTCATTGGAGTTAGTGTCTTATTTGTTCCCTTTTGGTCCCATTCGAAACCACATATTAAAACCCAATTGGAATGGCCCAAAAGGCTAGCCCAATTAGATAATTAGTTATATATAAGGAGAGAAACATACAGAATTTTGTAAGAGAATGAAATGATGTATGTGAGTGTACACAACTCTCTAATAAATGAAATGATGTATGTGAGTGTACGCCACTCTCTAATTCTCCATTGAACACAAACATATAAACTGATTTAGAGACCACACTTCTTGGGCAAAAGTGGAACTGGAGTGAAGGTTAAAAGTGTTCCCTAGTTCTTCTAATCTTTGGTTTTTGAATTTCACCGAACCAAGGTACGCTCTCTTGCTCTTAAATTCTGAAATTTACATAGTACATGTTATTAATTGCGAATCAAGTAGATCTGTTAATTTTTTGCTGTGTATGTTTTGTATGCGATACAAACCATGTTTTTCCAACACCTTTATAACTCAATTTTCTGAAAATTGAGTTCCCCGTATAACTCGAGTTTTCTTATTACCAATGTTATGAATATCGTTTCGGAAGCCATTTCAATTTGTCTATTAGAACAGAATATTTCAGTACCAGCCTATTTCGGCATACCATTTTAGGTTGTTTCGGGGTTGCAATATATATATATATATATATATATATTTCCACAAAATAATAAGTAATTAACTACTAAAGTAACCATAAATAACAAATAATAGGGTGATTATTACTTAAAAAAAATTATTTATATACTATTAATTGGGTGTCTTTTTTTAACAATGTGTATTTTTTTTTTCTTTTTTCTAAACAAGTGGTACTCCTATTTTTTAATTGCCAGCTTATGTTAAATTTTTTTTCCTAAAGGACACTTTTCTAGAAAGGTAAAAATGTGTCACTATTTGCTTGGTTACCTATTTAATATTTCACCTACCCCCACCTAACCCCACCTCTTTTACCTGAACATGGCCTTTACTTTTCAAATTCTCTACTTTGTGTTTTATACTTTTATTTTACAAGGCACAACACTCTCTTCGCCACTTTCTTTGTGCTGCAAATATGTGAACATTGTGAAGGTTGAAGTTTCATCAGTAATCCACCTCAAGCTTAAAGAATTATCAAAGGTCACCTTCAATTTTTTACCCCTCTCTCATACTCTCTATCTATGTTCATTGTTGTGGATTTTTTGGTTATAATTGATGCTGTGGGTTAGAATAGAATTAGTGAGACTCAAACATTGTTGCATGTAATTTTGAAAAATACGGTTAGATTGAAGAGGGGGGAAAAAAGAGAAAGCCAAATTCATTCTGGCCGAAAATGGCATTTCAGCCGAAATTACCCAAAATTGACTGAAATACCTGAAATTGGCCGGGATTTGATCTGAGGTGGAACAGAAGTTATTTTTGTTCTGGTTTGCATACCAATACAAGAAATTCCACCCATTTCGGCCGGAATGGAACAAAATTCATAACATTGCTTATTACCGATTCAATTATTACTAATCGGTATTTCGAGTTTTCTTATTAGTGCCAATTGGTATTGATTGGGAAATTATTAGTACCAATTGGTACTAATTGAAATTTGATTAATACCAATCGGTATCAATTGGAATCTAAATAACACCGATCAGTATTAATATGATTTTCCCTTCAGAATATGCTAAAAAATTGTTACGATTTTTTAGCAGCGATTTGAATTACATTTTTGGCCTGTAAACATTGAAATTTGGTTTTCTCTATTTCTAGAAAAGTTGTAGAGAATTAAATTCCCTTTCAAAAGACACCAATCCTAAATTAATTGGAATTATGAGCAGAAAATTATAGCCAAAACACCAAATAGGTGCAGAAGATAACTCTGAAATGGTAAAGCCGAGTTATAAGCGAAACTTGATTTTCTAAAAATCAAGTTCCAAAAGTGGGCCACACTGCTATATAGTTTCAAAACATGGATAAATTGCTGTATAGTTTAGAATTTAGGGTAAAAGCCCATTTTCAAAGCACATTCATATACAAAACCACAATTCCTATATCATAACACAAATTCAATTGCATTTTTATCCTCATGAAATTCAATTGCATTTTAATATAATACATAAATAAATAAATAAAAAGATAACCATTTATTAAACAACATAATAGAAAACCAAACTTAAATAAAATTAATATTTCTTCATTATAGCACACAAAGAAATCATGTGCCTTGGGCTTTCAAGAAATAAATCACGTGCCTTGGACTTAAAAGAAATAAATCATGCCATGTTTTAAATCACGAACAATTCAGCGGTCCATGGGTTCAATCACCGGTTCAAATGGTCCTCTCACATAATATTAATGTGGCGTTTGGTACGGGGGAATCCACATTACTCCTGGCATCCAGATTCCTAGGAATGTGATTCCTAGGAATCACATTCCTAAGAATGTAGTTATTCTTATGTTTGGTTTATTCCCAGGAATCTTAACTAAATTATTTATTTTTCTCATTCTATCCTTAGATTTGAATGTGAACTACCAAGTCATTTAAAAAAAAAAGGTTAAAATTGTCAATTTATAAAAATTCAATTTCCTTTAAGCTTGGGAATCTGGATTCCCACCTGTTTTAAAGGGAATCCACATTCCCACTGAGAGGGGTTTAAGGGGGGAATCCAAATTCCCCTGGCATCTGATTCCTTAGCATGATTTGCAACCAAACATGGGAATTTTTAAACATTCCTAGGAATCCTAAAACATTACCCTGTACCAAACGCCACATAACGGCCCAAATTTTCAAGCAAAATAACCTAGATTTCCTCCAAGTTCATAGTTACTCAGATCGGACTAAGGACCCATGTGTGACTTAGGATCCATTTGTATAACCTATTGCAAAATGGTTTTTTGAGTTTAAAATGAACATTTGTAAAAAAAGGCTTTGAGGAGTTGCTGTAACGAAATAGAGTTTTGAGTTTTAAGAACGCTCTTTTAGGCACTCACAATGCCCAGCCTAACCAAATAGACCCTCAACAATGGTCTATAACTTCAAAACATGGTTATTGACTTCCTAAACTTTTATTTTATTTTATTTAGTACACAAACTTCACACAAGATTGTGGTATTGACTGCGTCATTTGTGGTCCCATTATTTGTGGGTTTAGTTTTCTCTCTTTCATGCAAGAGATAAAGAGAGAGAAATCAAATTGTTGATTGGTGTTTGTTTATAGCTTTGTTTGTTTGTTTGTTTTTTTTTTGGTTAGAGAAACATATTGTGTTGGAGAGAGAGAGAGAGAGAGAGAGAGAGAGAAATACGGAATGTGTTGTGTTTTCTCTATTTGTCTTTCAGGAAAACCTTTCGAGCAAGCCAACTCTATAGGCAGTCATCCATCCTATTTGTATTGCCCTTTACTAACCATCCTGCCCTAACATCCCTCAAACCTTTATTTTGTTTAAATTAGTACCTAAACTTCACATATCTGCCAAATTGTTGCTTTCATTCTATGAAGCACGGGTGCGTTTCGGGACTCGGGTGCAGGTGCAGGTGCGGGACTCGGCAATTTTTGAAAAAGTAGGGTGCGGGTGCGGCGGGACTCGGCGATTAAAAAATTATTAAAAAGATTTTTATTTATATTTTCTATATATTTTTACTATTAAAATATTCTTAAAAAACACATTGCTATGCCTTGATTCACAAAACAAAGAAAGAAGAAGGCAAGAAACACATTACTATGCCTCTGAGGTCAGAATTTTGGTTGTTCCGGCGAGTTTCAAGGCCGATATCGGCCTGTTTCGGCCGTTTTTGGCATGTTTCGGCCATATCGGCAGTATCGGTCACCGGCCTATACGACCCGATATGGCTGATACGGCCCGATTTTGGCCCAATCGAAGCCGATCCGACGCGAATCGAGCCGCATCAACGCGAATCGAGCCGAGTCGGCGCGAATCCGAGAAAGAAAAAAAAAAAAAAAAAAAAAACTCAGACGCGGCTCTCGGGTCAAGCCGCGTCAGACTCTTGTGCGTCACCCTTCCAGCCGCGTCCGTGCTTTCTAGCTTTCATTAGTATATCGTTTAATAAACTAACTTCCTACTCATGTGGCATAGCATGGACTACAAATTTTCCAATATCAGTTGTTTACAACCGATTAAGAGAAAGAAACCTATGGTTCAGTTTTGAGAGAAAGATAGAAAGAAAGAAAATCAAACCAAACCATTTTGTTTATGGTCTCACTAGAGCTAGAGTTCCTAGTCTTGCCATTGATCATGTTGGCCGTGGTCCTAATCATGTCGTTTATGGTCCCACCGTTTAAGAGTTCCGTTTTCTCTCTTTCGTGCATGTGTGCGTATGTGTGCGAGAGAGAGAGAGAGAGAGAGAGAGAGATCAAACTGTTAAACTACTCTTTCTTTCAAAAGCTTGTATGCTTGCCGAAAAAATGAAAGGAAGTGAGAAAGAGAAAATTGGAAACCATGTGAAGATGTTTACAAAAAATGGAACGTCATAAGGGACACATGTCAATAAGATAGGAAGTAATGGTTGGTGAAAAGTAGTATGGGTTGGAGGGACAACTGTTGTAGATCTCACTTGCTTGAAAGGCTACACGAAAGACAAATAGAGAAAACACATTGTGAGCACACTGTCTCGCCTTGACTCACATTGCCTAGTTTGTCCCCTTTTGGGAAGTATGCCTTAGTCAAATGGACCAGAGATAGAGGATTTGGGAGTCGCCACCTGGTTTAGGTCCAGGAACCAAATTGGGTCTTTTGGGCCACTTAATTACATGCATAGGTTTGCATACCAAATTATGAGTCCGAAGTTTAGATATGGCTTGGGAAGGTGTTAGACATCCAAGACTGTCCGACTTATGAGCTGGCCTCCATTATGTGTTGCTAGGCCATATTTAATTAAAGAGTTTATTAAGAGAGCTCTAATCATTGACCTAAACATACATCATGCACTTAATTAAAAGGACACACATAACATGTTAAAGATCACATAATAACTGAAAATGAAACACATAAAAACCACAATTAAACCTATACTAAAAAGGAAAAGATAATGATTAAATCACACACATGAGGAAAGATTATCAAATAAACCAAACATGGAAAAAAAAAATATTAAAACAAAGTCAAAAAAATTAAACACAATTAAGTGACCTAAAATAGAGAATTCAAAGTCAAAAAAAAAAAAAAAAAAAAAAAACATGTGAAAAACAATTAATTAAATGAAATGAAACAAGAAATTTTGCCAAAATGTGCGTAATCATACTTAACCATGCGTACGCACGTTCGAAAACATGCGCTCGCATACTAGAGTATGCGTACACATCCTTAGTATAGAATATGTAAAAATCACATTTTAGGTTAAATCAGTTGCATACTTGAGTTTAAATGAAAGAGATTAACAAGATAAACACTAGAATAAATAAATAATTACATCATGGTTAGATTAACATGCGTCAAATAAATATAACAACAATCAAGTAAAACACGTGAATAATTAAACTAACACCAACACAAAGAACATATTAACATAACATAAAAACTAAATAAAGCCACATAAGCACTAAGAACAGATTATAAACAACCTAAAATCAGATTAACATATGTCAAAACAATTAAAAATAACAAATAAAACAAATAAGAAAATTAAAGAAACTATATCAAGAAATTCATATGAATCCTGATGATGCATATAAAATCAGTAGGCTGAATACTCCGGCTTCATTGGATTAGAAGTTGTTTGAAAGGCCTGAAAAGAAAGAAACACAAGATCAGAGGTGACCGGGGTGAACTAGTCAAGAACCCTCTGATGCTTAAGTTAGTTTTTTCTTAGAACTCAAGAATTCCAACTTTTGAGGAGCAATGGAAACTTACTTTCATTTGAAGTGGATGAGTCCTTATATAGTGAGCCTTGGAGTGTTTACTTGATTGGTAACTTCCTCAAACCCCATGGAAGTTACAAGGTTCAAACTTAACTTCTACAACTGCTATAGAAGTTAGAAGATTTAATCTTGTCTTCTATAACTACCATTAGAAGTTAAGAGTTTAGTGAGAAGTTAAAGCGAAGAACAAGGATTTCGCTTATTCTTCAAAATAGTAGAACGTGGTTTAAATTAAAAGTTTTTGTGAATAAATTCATTCCAAAGATTTTCTAAGTGTTGAGGGGTCGTCCAGGTATTTTTATGATGGACGACCTTCTTAGATTGGATGACCTCCTTGTGCTGAATGACCTTTCTGGACTTGGACAACACCTTGGATGAACTAGAGATGGCCCAATTTTTGTAGTTTCTTATATGAACTGGGTGACAACTCAAGGACGAACTATACTTGTTTCTCAGCCCCATTAGTTGCCCCCTTGTCCTTGTGTTGTCTATTATCAGAATGCCCTCTTTTTATTTTTTTGACACGTGGCCCAATTTGATGTACTTCAATCATGTCGTTTCGTCTTTCAAGAAAAATGCCATGTGGCTTCTTATGGTTGGTCACATTGTTTCAGATGCCAAGCCTTGTTGCCTATAAATAGTAGAATTCCTCTCCTACCCTTTCACATTTCTAAAATTTTCTCCTTTGACATTTGTCGTCCAGCTCTTCGTCTAGAAGTCTTCCTGCGTCCTTGGCCTTTGTCGTTTAGAAACAGGTATTTTCTTCATATTTGTCTTTAGGTTTTCCTTTAAGTTTTTATCAGACGTCTGAAGTTGTAATATCCTCGTTTAGTGATAGTGATAATAGGGAGATAGACAAGTATCACGACAATAATAGTGATAGTGGTTCCAGTAGTAACAGTGGCAGGAGTAATAGTAGTAGTAGTAGTGGAGGGAACACCATGAACGAGCAATACATGTCTAGAGTTCCAGGGGTTCCTTTAGAGGTTCTTCAGGAAGTATTTAGGACGAGTGCAGCTTTTGGGTCGCAAGCTAGTACCTCCACGAGTGTTCCTTTATCCACCGCTTTAGACGAGGTGGAAACCGTGTATAGCTATGCTGTAGGCATCCATTCAAAGACGGGTGAAAAATGGCTTATTTCCCATAGAAGTTGGTATAAAATTCCAAACGATCTTAACCCTAGGTTGGCCGTCCATGGTGAGTGGTGCTGTGACCCTTGGTTTGGAATAGGTGTTTATGAGGTTTATCTCTTGGGGGGACTTAGGTTTCCTTTCAATGCTTTTGCTAGAGAGTTACTTACTAGGTTAGGTTTAGGAGTATGTCAATTTAATCCCAATGCATGGAGATTGGTCGTCTCTATGCAAATTTTGTGGAGGGAGGTGTTTGGAGGGGACCGTCCTCTCACTGTGGACGAGTTCCTTTAGTGTTACAAACCCTCAGAGATTAGTCAATCCCTTGGTTTTCATCAGTTCACGGCCAGGGGTAAAGAATGAGGTTAGTAAAGTCCCTTCCCACATCTGATAGAAATTGGAAGATGGAGTGTTTCTTCGTCTATGGTTTTTGGGTTGGAAACCCTATTGAGGTTGGCAGGGATCCATTCGCCCCCTATACAGGAGAACTAGGGAACCCTCGTCCAAAAGATATGTTTCTTTCCTATTAAATATTTTCTATCTTTTTTGGATTCGTCTAACATTTTTCTTCCTCTCTTTCTTTCTTTCTTTCTTTTTATTTTTTATTTTATTTTATAGTTGTTAGACGACCTTCCTTGAGCAGATTTCATCTTGAATGCATCCAGAAGGCTCGTCTATTTACTGATAGGAGTTTTCATTCTCTGGTTACTCTTCAACGTCTTGTAACTTGGGGATTCGGACTTGAATCATTCCTTGAAGCTTTAGCCCACGAGCTTACTACTCACAAATGTGAGTTTTACTTATAAAGTTTCTTTTATTATTTGTTTTGACCAAACTCTAACACTTTCTTCCACAGGGATGGAAACCATGAAGGAAAACAAAGGGAAATGATTAGTGGACTAGGTGACCTTGCTAGAGGCTCAGTCCCAGCCTCGTCCTTCTACTGGAGAAAAAAAAAAAAGTTTATCCAAGATGATTGATTTGGGAAATCTTCCTAGTTGTCGAGGAGATAAGAAGGCGAAGCATGGGTCGTCCAAACCTAGCTCCAAATAAGAAGGCAAAGCATGAGCTAAGTCTAGCTCAGTTATCCTCCCTACCTTTCAACAACCGTCCATCCAAATTCATGATCTGGACTCGTTTGTACCTACTGGAGTCACTGTGGTAACCATCTCGTCCCAGCCTTCTAGAAGACTTCCCATGAATCTTCTTGAGAACGAAGATCTTACTTGGGAAAGGTTTCAAAAGGCCGTGACTAACGAGGATGTGGCTGTGTGTTATGACATGTCCTTGAAAGAATTTGAACATTCTGCTGTTCATGATCTCTTCAAGGTATGTTTTCATTATTGTTTTCATTTCGTCTTGTTACACTTCACATCTCTTGTCTAATCAACTCTAATCAATTGCATATATAGGTTATGTCAAAGTTCATAATAGTGTCCAGGCAGGTTACTGAGATGGACCAAAATAGAATAAGGCTGGAAGCAAAGATTAGTAAAGTGCAAGTAGACTATAGGGGTAAGACTGAGGTCGCAGCCAAAGCTATGGACGAGGTTAGGGAGTTGAAGAACCTTGTTAAAGAGCTTAAGGCTGATGCCGTCGAAAAGGATACTCGTCTTGACCATCTTCAGAAGGGGAATGATGAGCAACACGCCCTTCTTAAAAAGGCCAAAGAAGACGCTGTTGAGGAGTTCAAAGCTTCCAGCCAGTTTACCGTCCTTTTGGACAGGAACTACGCTGCTGGCTTTGAAGACTTCTGTATGGATGCTGAGGAACGCTTCCTTGAAGTTGACTTCAGCTCCATCAAGCTCAATATTGGTGCTGTAAGCTCTCTCCTTTAGACGAGCTCTGAAGATGTCAACATCGAGGATGACGTCACTACCCAGCCTGCTCAAGATGAACCTAATTCTGGAGATAACCCTCAGTGAAAGACGTTTGAAATATTATCTTGTCATCTTCCTTCTTTATTTATTTATTTATTTATTAAATATAAGGTCCGTTATTTTGGACCATTTAAATTTGTCTAAGTACATTTGACTAGTCCATGTTTTTGAAGCAAGTTTTGATACAATTGCCTTTTAGGCTAACTTTATAAGGGTTTTTGGACAATGTTTGTCTACCCTTTATATATATATATATATATATATTTATGAATGAATGTTTGTTTTCATCTTCATTCTTTGTTCTTTATTAAACATGCTATACTTTGTTCATCGATGAGTTTCTTTTGTTTATATCATCCATGTTATGTCTAATGGTTTAAGTGTGGTCTGTCCACTTTGTGAAGGCATTCTGTTCATCCATATTAGGACAACTTTTTTATGCTCAACATTCCATTCACTATATTTTGCATGTGTAACTCGTCTATGAATGGAATTTCTTTTGCCAGCTTTCTTTGTCCAAAAGTTTTCCTTATAGCTCACATTAATTTTTGTCTTTGGGCAAAACGTTTTCCAGCATTTACTCATCTAGAGATTGGATTGTTTAACTGGTCAGGTTCATCCTTGGATTTTGAATATTTTTGTGCACGTCTTTTTTTTCTTCATCCATTAGTTAGACGAATGTACCTTAGGCTTTAGCTCGTCCATTTATTAGACGAATCTACCTTAGGTTTTACCTTGTCAATTGAATAGACAAATATACCTTAAGGTTTACCTCATCCATTAGTCAGACGAGTATACTTAAGGTTTATTTTTCTTTGCTTTATCCTTATGAAAAGTTTATAGTCGTTACATCCTTGCGTTCAGAGATTTTACTTGTCCTGGGCCTTTAGCCTTTTTGTGGATTAGTTTAAATGAAAACAACATGAAAATTAGAAATTCACACAGCAAATATATATATTGGGAATTCAAACATAACATAAACATCGTCCACAAGCATGGCACATGCTTAGAAGCTAATGCCTTAAGTACATGACTTCGTCTATCATAAACTTATCCTTAGACAGTGCATAAGATAGAAACAAACACTTTTTTAGGGAATTAAAATACTAAGAAACATATAGTACTAATAACAAACACAAGTAAACACAAGTAACGAAAAACAACAAACTTTGGCTCATCCAAGATGATCTCGTCTTTGATGACGCTCGTTCAGGATGATACCTCACTGGTAATATTTCCTTAAATACTCAACATTCCAAGGGTGTTCCAGCTTTCTTCCATCTAGGGCTTCTAAGTAGTATGATCCTTGCCTTTTGCAATTAATAACCCTGTAAGGTCATTCCCAATTAGGCCATAGTTTTCCATGAGCTGGGTTCCTGGTTGCTAAAGAGACCATTTTTAGGACGAGATTCTCAATGTTAAAGCACTGGATTTCACCATTGTATCATATTGTTTAGCCATGAGATTTTTATACCTTGTTGTTCTTTGCTCTGCCTCCATCCTTACCTTGTCTATTAGATCGAGGTTAAGACGAAATTGTTCTTCATTTTCCTTATCCTGATACTTCATCACATTGTGATTAGCCATATGTACTTCTGCAAATATGACTGCTTCACTTCCATAGGCTAGTTTAAAAGGAGTCTCTCATGTGGGAGTTCTCACAGTCGTCCTGTAAGCCCATAGAACACCTGGTAGCTTGTCTGGCCATATTCCCTTTGCCCCCTCAAGTTGAGCCTTGATGATCTTCAACAAGGATCGGTTTGCTACTATCGCTTGTCCATTTGCTTGTGGGTGGGAGGATGAGGAATAATGAATTTTTATTTCAAGTTGCTCGCAGAAATCTCTGAAGGGTGTGTTATCGAATTGTCGTCCATTATTTGACACTAGTACCCTAGGCACCCTAAATCAGCACACAATGATCTTCCAAAAGAGCATTGTATTGTGTGATTTTTGCTAAGGGTTCAGCATCCACCCATTTAGTGAAGTAATCGATCCCCATTATTAGAAACTTCATCTGCCTGGTTCCAATTGGAAAGGGACCTAAAATATCCAATCCCCATTGTGTAAAGGGCCACAGAGCCATCATTGGGGTGAGATACTTTGATGGTTGTCTAGGGACGTTGCTGAAACGTTGACACTGATCACACACCTTTACATAAGCCTTAGCATCTGCTTGAATGGTTGGCTAGTAGTAACCCGCACGGACGACCTTGTGGACGAGGGCTCTCGCTCCTAAATGGTTTCCACATGCTCCTTTGTGAACTTCTCTCAAGATGTAGTTTGCCTCATCTGGAGCTAGACACCTTAGGTAAGGTTGAGAAAAGCCTCTTTTGTACAGCACCTCGTCTATAAGGACATATTTAGCTGATCTAATTTTTAGCTTTCTGGTCTCATCTCTTTCTTCTAGAAGCCTTCCATCCTTTAGGTAAACTATTATTGGGTTCATCTAATTCCCTTGGCCTTCTATCTACTGCACCTCTGAAAGATCTATGCTAGGCATGTATTGGACTTCATCAAGCTCATCCACCGATCCATCTGTGGATGCTACCTTTGCTAAAGTGTCTGCTTCCATGTTTTCTTCCCTTGTGACTTGAATGAAAGTGACTTCTTTAAATTTCTTAATAAGAAGTTTCACCCTACTGATGTACTTCTTCATTCGTTTTTCCTTTGCTTCACATGTTCTATTTACTTGGCCTAAGATTAATTAAGAGTCTCCTTAGACGACTATTGATTCTGCCTCTAAGGACTTAGCCAATTCTAGCCCTTTAAGAAGGGCTTTATACTCGATTTCATTGTTGGTTGTTTGGTACTGCAAAAGAGTTGTATATTTCAACTTGTCCCCTTCTGAGGATTTCAATACAACTTCTGTTCCTCTTGCATATAGTGTGGACGACCCATCTACTTGGACGATCCATGCCTTAGTTTTATTTTCTTCATGTAAATCATCGTGGCTTGGAGTGAACTTTGCAATGAAATCTGCTAGGGCTTGAGCTTTTATTGCATTTCTAGGTTGATACCTGATGTTGAACTCATTAAGCTCAATGGCCTATTGTATCAGTCGTCCTGAGGCTTCCAACTTATTCATTGCCTTCCTGAATGGATGATTCGTCATGACATTGATGATATGAGCCTAGAAGTAAAGCCTTAATTTCCTGGAAGTTGTTACCAGTGCAAAGGCCAGCTTTTCCATCGTGGGATACTGTCCTTCAGCTCCTCTTAATGCTTGACTTTTATAATAAACAGGTTTCTGTATCTTTCCTTCTTCTCTAACCAATGTTGAACTTACTGCATGTGGAGACACTGCTAGGTATAAATACAACTCCTCACCTGGTATGGATGGACTTAGTAGGGGAGCCGTGGTAAGATAGACTTTAAGATCCTGGAAGGCCTTTTGGCATTCATCTATCCATTCAAATGCCTTCCTGAGAACTTTGAAAAAAGGCAAACACTTATCTGTAGCTTTTAAAACAAACCTGTTTAGAGTTGCAACTTATCTAGTGAGGGACTGGACTTCCTTGACATTCTTGGCGGTTCCATGTTTAGAATGGCATGGATATTGTCGAGATTCGCTTCAATTCCTCTCTGTGAAACCATAAACCCAAGAAATTTTCCAGAAGAAACTCTGAAGGCACATTTGCTTGGATTCAACTTCATGTTATATCGTCTCAGTGTATCAAAGGTCTCTTGAAGGTCATCCAGATGCTTTTCCTCGTCCCAGCTTTTCACCAACATATCGTCTACATATACTTCTACATTCCATCTAATCTATGGATGAAACATATGGTTAACCAGCCTCTGATAGGTTTCCACTGCGTTCTTCAAACCGAAGGGCATAACCTTGTAGCAAAACAAGCCTTAACTGGTAATGAAGGATGTCTTCTCTAGATCTGCCTCGTCCATCTTTATCTAATTATACCCTGAGAAGGTGTCCATGAAACTTAACAACTGATGACTCGCCGTTGAATCTACCAACTAATCAATGCGTGGCAAAGGATAACTATCCTTTAGGCAAGCCTTGTTTAAATCAGTGAAGTCTACACACATTCTCCATTTGCCATTTGCCTTCTTGACCATCACCACGTTGGCTAACCAATCCGGGTAATAGACTTCCTGAATAAATTCTGCTGTGGCTAACTTTTGGACCTCTTCCTTGATAGCATTATCTCACTTAGGAGCAAAGACTCTTTTCTTCTGATGAACAGGCTTGGAAGATGGATACACATTCAATTAATGAGTAATGACACTAGGGTCAATTCCTGGCATGTCTTCATGACTCCACGCGAAAACATCAATGCTTTTTCTTAAAAACGGGATGAGGTCTTGCTTTGTCTTCTTCTCCATACTCACTCCAATTTTGGTAAACTTCTCGGGATTACCCTCTTCTAGAGGGATGTGTTTTAGTACTTCAGTGGGCTTTGCAACAACCCTTTTTTCCTCTATATTCATCCTTTGCACATGCTCATCTATAGCCAACATGGCTAAGTAGCATTTCCTAGTTGCTAATTGATCTCCTTGTACTTGCCGTATCCCATAATCTGTTGGGAACTTGACAGGTAGGTGATAGGTGGACATTACTGCTTTCCAACTATTTAAAGTTAGTCGTCCAATGATGGCGTTGTAGGAAGACGAGCAATCCACGACGAGGAAACTTACTTCTTTGGCTATCTGATGTGGATACGCTCCTACCACTACAGGTAGAGTAATAGTACCCGCTAGTTGTACTTTCATTCCTCCAAATCCTACTAAGGGAGAATTCACTGGACGAAGTTGGTCTCGTCCAAGCCTCATCTGCTGGAAAGTAGGATAATACAGGATATCTGCTGAACTTCCGTTATTTATCAACACCCTTCTAGTCGTGTAATCTACAATGAACAAAGTTATGATGATTGCATCATCATGTGGGTGATGAACCCTTCCAGCATCTTTGTCTGTAAAAGTAATGGCTTGCTCGTCTTCCTTCCCCCGTCCTTGGTGGTCGTCTAGAAAGTTGGACATTCTGTACCACCATTAGTTAAGTCTTCTTTGACTTAGAGGATTGCCCTGCTAAAGTTCCTCTTACAATGACTCTTATTTCTCCAAGTGGGGGCTGTGATGGCTTTTCTACCTTTCCTTTCAACTTCTCGTCTTTATGATCTCGTCCTAGAAAATTCCTCAGTTTTCCTTGCCTGATATGATTCTCTATTTGCTGCGTCAAGTCATATCACTTGTCCGTGTCATGCCCATGGTTTCTGTGGAAGTGGCAATACTTATTCTTATTGTGCTTGTTAGGGTCTTCCTTCATCTTCTCTGTCCACTTCAAAGATGGATCATCCTTGATCTGCATAAGCACTTGATCAAGTGGAACATTCAAGGGCGTGTAATGCTGACCACTTCCTTAAGACGAAACTGCCTTCTTGTTGTCTCTATCCTTCTTCTCTCCTGTCTGGGCCTTCTTTGGATGAGGGCCTTGTTCAAGATGACGTGAGAAGTCTGCTTCCATTTGTTCTACTCTCTTCCTCTTCTTGGCAATGATTGCATCCTCTGCATTCATAAAACTTTGGGCTGAATGGGCGAGTTCAACCATGGTTTGTGGCTCTTGATCATAAAGCTTGTGGATGAATAAATCTGAACATTGTGGAAGGCCGCCAACATCAATTTATCGTCCATCTCGTCTATTGTCAAGGCTTCTCTGTTGAGGCGAGTGATGAAGGACCGCAAGCTCTCATTTTCTCCTTATTCTATAGTCAACAGGCTGGGCGAGGAGCGTTTATGCCTTTGCCCTCCAATAAAGTTGTTGACGAACAACTTACTTAACTCCTCGAAAGAACCAACAGTATTCAGAGGTATTTTACTGAACCATACCCGTGCTAGCCCCTTAAGGGTGGTTGGGAATGCCCTACACATTATCTCATTTGAAACTCCTTGAAGGAGCATTGTGGTCTTGAAGGTTGCAATGTGGTCACATGGGTCGCGTTCCATCATATGAATCCAACGAAGGCATCTTGAACTTGGAAGGCAGGGGATGACTATTAATGGAAGCTACGAAAGGGGAATCGGTTCGATGAACCAAATCATCTACAAGATTCGTCCTTCTCATATTCTCCCTCATCTTATCCATACCCCTCCTTATCTGATCCATTTCCCTTTCTTAATGTGGCACCCTACGCGATGCTGTCCCTCTTGAGTGATTCTCGTGCTCCACATTTTCTCATTCTCTAACTTCTTGACTCTGAGCCTGTCCTTTCATGTACCTTTCATGGCGTTGCTTTCTTTGGTTTAATCTCTTGAGTCAAGTCTTGATTCTGATGGGTTAGCTTTGCCATGGCGACTGCCATGAACTGCATTTGTTGGAAGGAAGGCGGTTGCACAATAGGCACTGAATGGTGAGTGCGATTGGGGTAGCTGGAAGCGTTTCCACTCTCCTGGTGGCCTGGACTAGTGGCTATTGACCTTGTCCGGACCATACAACCTTTTTGCTAAAGAAAGATAAATTGTAAAAACACAAATTTAATCTCCCCATAGATGGTGTCAACTGATGATGCACAGAAAATCAGTAGGTTGAATGTTCCGGGCTTCAATGGATTAGAAATTGTTTGAAAGGCCTGAAAAGAAAGAAATACAAGATCAAAGGTGACCGGGGTGAACCGGCCAAGAATCCTCCGATGCTTAAGTTAGTTTTTTCTTAGAACTCAAGAATTCCAACTTTTGAGGAGCGGTGGAAACTTACTTTCGTTTGAAGTGGATGAGTCCTTATATAGTGAGCCTTGGAGTTGTTACTGATTGGTAACTTTCTCAAACTGCATGAAAGTTACAAGGTTCAGACTTAACTTCTACAACTGCTATAAAAGTTAGAAGATTTAATCTTGTCTTCTATAACTACCATTAGAAGTTAAGAGTTTAGTGAGAACTTAAAGCGATGAACAAGGATTTCGCTTATTCTTCAAAATAGTAGAACGTGGTTCAAATTGTAAGCTTTTGTGCATAAATTCATTCCAAAGATTTTCTAAGTGTTGAGAGGTCGTCCAGGTGTTTCTATGATGGACGACCTTCTTAGATTGGATGATCTCCTTGTGCTGGACAACCTTTCTGGATTTGGACAACACCTTGGATGAACTGGGGATGGCCCAATTTTTGTAGTTTCTTATATGAACTGGACGACAACTCAAGGACGAACTAAACTTGTTTCTCATCCCCATCAAATCCTATCAAGCAAGTGAAAAAATCATTAATAGAACACTCACCTTGCTTAGGATCCCGAGTTTAAGTTTATTTAATCAATCCCTCAGTGCCTACGACACAAAGATTAGATTGAGAGAACAAGAGAATTAAATAGTCACCAATTTTTTAGGAATCACAACTAAAGAACAACTTTAATTTTAAAGGTCTTGAAAACAATTTAGAAAACTAGTTTCTACCCTAGAAAACTACTAGAGAGATGTTTTGAATATTTAGAAAAACATGCAAAGGTGTTGTGGTGTGTTTAGAAAAGATGAACTAGGTTTTTAGAGAAGACAGAAGCAAAAAATAAACTCTCTCTAGCTAGGGTTTTGATTGGAAACATTAGGTAAGTATTTATAGGTTAAAACAAGGTTTTTTTTAGGCTTTTTAGAGGTCTTTGGACGTTCCTAAGGACCTAAGGACCAAGTCCCATCAAAGAATGATGTTGTGAGGGCCCAAAACTCAAGTTCTGAAGGTTTGGGAATGAGCTTGTATACGCAGGTTCAAGGCATGCATATGCATCCTTCCCAAAAACCCTAATTTTTGACTGCATAGTTGGCCCAACTTCGAATAGTCATAACTCACTCAATATAAATCCAAATCATGCAAAGTTTATGTTTAAATTAAAGCCCAATATGTCTTCTTTCCAATGGAACAAACCTTACTAAAAAATTATTTGTGTTCAAAAGTTATAGTCAAAAACAGTGAGCAAAAGTCATTTTTCAGCATTGGTTTCAAAGTGATTTGAGCAGTTTTGAGTTATGATTACTTTCAAACTATTGTGAACTCTTTAATTACCCTTGGTGGACGTATGTCAAGCTCATTATTGGGGTCGGAGACCAAAGGTTATTAACAGGTACGAAATAAGGTGTCTACACATTCAACATTTTTTGTATTTCTCTCAATCCAAATCAATAAGTTTCTCAAACCAAAAAAAGAAAAAAGAAAAAAAAAAGCCACATACAAACACTTGTTAACAATTTGATCTCTCTCTCTCTCTCTCTCTCTCACACACACACACACAAAAGAGAGAGAAAACTAAACCCATGAACAGTGGGACCATGAATATCATGGTCAAGACCATGACCAGCGCTAACGGTGGCAAGACCACAAACTTCATATCCAGTGGGACCACAGTTGGCATGGTCTGCTTCAATCATTTTTCTCTCAAAACTGAACCTTAGGTTTTTCTCTCTTTCAATTGATTGCAAACAATCTTGATAATTATTTTTTGTTCATGTGCATTACATAGGACATTAGTTTATTAAATGACAGTCCAATGGAAATTACAATTTGGCACATATGTGAAGTTCATGTTCTAAATTATCTAAAATAAAAGTTCAAGGGGGAGTCAAGGCAACTGGCCTAAAGTTCAAGGGGTGTTAAGGAATTTTTCTTAATGTATTTTGCAGTTTCCTAATCATGACAATGCATTTTGCATTTTTTGGTCTTGTTAATTCTATTTTGTACTATCTAAATTTATGATAAAAAAAAAAAAAAAGTCTACTATGTAATATATTATGGGAATGTATGGTCAATCTCTACTAGAAACCCTTAAATTCTCAATCCTAATTTGCTTTAACAAAATTTCTAATCCAATTACGCTACTGTTGAGGTCCAAAATATCACAAGCATTGTGTCAAGGCCCAAAACATTACAAAATTGAAATTTAGAACCCATTTGGGCCTTCAAAGAAAGGACAAGGCCCAAATCCGCCAATCAAGGTCCACTTAAAATAAGTAGGAGGGGGTCTGAACCCATGAATGGGCAAGCTTTGGGCCTTAGAAATTAAAGGAAAAGGAAAAAGGAAGCTTGGCCCAGCCCGTGTAAGGGAAATTTGCTGGAGAGCCCAGAAAGGGACTAGACCAAGATACCTTAGGACTCCTAAAAGCCTGGGATCCTCAAGATATGCAGAAAGAAATTAGCTGGGATTGGGACAGCATAAGGGAGCATGCTCATGGACACAAAGAACGATGGTGGATATGTTCCATTAGCCGCCCATGGTTCAGAAAAAGGCTGATGACTTAGGAATCAACACTTCATGAAAAGAAGCCTGGTTCCTCAAGGAACGCAGGAAAGTGGACCATGAAGGAAGGTGGCTAGGGACCTTTTAGCCTGACAGGGAGAAATCTGCCCATTTAGAGAAAATGACAATGGTGAAGCAGCCAAAAAGGTAGGTTTGAAAAGTAGCATCTAGAAGCCTTGGAAAAAGAAGATTGAAAGTCGACCCTTAGGATCTCCCAAAAGAGGAAGGTCAGCTAGGACCTTTTAGGGGGGAAACTTCAAAAGGGGAAAATAATGAGAAAATAAGGAAGGGACTAGCCACCAATGTTGCATCAACAACATTGGTTCAAGTATCCAGGGCAACAAATGGAGGGAATCAGTGGTACACCAAAAATCCTAGGAAGGCACTATAAAAGGGGATTGAGCCAACAACAAAAACCATTCAACAATAGAGAATCAGAGCAAAAAGATCCTTAAAAAAACTTCTTTAGAATTCAAAAAAAGAGAAAATAGGGAAAACACTGTAAGGGATCTTGAGACAGGCACTAGAGGATGCACTTGGATTCAAAGTGATTCAAACCTCACAAGTCTTAGAAGCCTAGAAAGAGCTATCTAAGTCTGTGACTTTTGAACTTATTTGGACCTTGTGACATATCCCAGTGGAGAAAGGACTCAATGTACTAAAACTCAATAAATAACGAAACATTATTTATCATTCTGTGGATCCCTAATGTCTTATATGCCTTTTTTACTATTCATTTACTGTTCCTTATTGTACATTGTGTATATATTTTGTATGTATGAATGTGTATGTGTTGTAGGACCCATGTTTTGTGCGCAACTTGATTCGTAGTCAGCCCAACATAGCTGTGGTGAACCAAGCCTAGTCACCAAATAACAAATATCAGGCCCAAGATCCTTGTTCCTATTTGGGTCTGGGTACTGTAAAAAAAAAAGAACCCACAACTACCAACAAGTCTTTCATTTTTATTTACTTTTTTTTTTTTTTTAGTATGTCACCAACCTTTGCTGCTCTTTTGGGTATCATTACCACCAACTAAGTAACTTGGACATATAAGTTTAAATTAGACTTTTGCTAACATTTGTGCTCTAACTTAATTTAACACAAAATTATTGGGTTACTAGCTTGTGGTTGAGCCCATGCCATTCAATAACCTTTTCATGAGTTCTTTCTTAATCTTTCCCTCTCCTAAAAAAAATAGGTACAAAGTACAATTTATATGAAGTGTAAATGTTTTTCCTACATTGATGTTATAGGTCCAAGAAACTTGAATGCCAACAAGAAAGATATAGAAAATTTTATTTGAAATCAAATAATCAAAATAGATAGTAGATGTTGAAAATGATAAAGAAGAAAATGGACAAGAGAAAGATGTCAACGTTGAGATTATTTTGTAAGATGAAAAAAATGATGGTAATATTAAGTTTGACTGTGGAGATAAATTGATTAGGTAAGTTAGTGAATACGATGAGAAAAAAAAAGCCTTATATATAATAGGCGTAAATCTACTTTTGGACCTTATATTTTGAAGTCATTTCTATTTTGATCCCTATATTTCTATTTTACCACTTTTAGTCCCTAAAATGAAAAACATGTTCCATTTTGGTCCTTACCGTTAGCCCACTAACGGAAATTGCTTATGTGGCAAACTAAGTGTATTGTTGGCACATTAAATGCTAGAGTGGCCATTAAAAAAAAAAAAAAAAATTTAATTGGCATTTAAAAAAATACCATGTCAACTTCTAAATATAAAAAAATTTATCCAATCAATTTTAACAAAATAAAAAAGGAAAAAAAAAAAGAATTAAAAACGATAAAATGCATAAATTCAGATTTAATTCATTTTCAACAAGAACACACAAGAACACAATCACAAATTTAAACATCAACACAATAACATAAGAGCACAAACCCAAAACCAAACACAAAAAATATAAACTCA
Organism: Quercus ilex subsp. ballota; assembly: GCA_032727855.1. Classification (NCBI taxonomy): domain Eukaryota; kingdom Viridiplantae; phylum Streptophyta; class Magnoliopsida; order Fagales; family Fagaceae; genus Quercus; species Quercus ilex. The sequence continues at coordinate 37,090,534 of CM064912.1, read as the reverse complement.
AATTTAAACATTAACATAAGATCACAAACACAAATAACACATTAACCTAGGAAATCATACAAACCCATCAAGAACACAAGAACGCAAACTCAAAAAAATCATACAAACCCAGAAATAAAACCAAAAAAAAAAATCATAAAATAATTTTGTACAAAACAAAATCAATCCATATATATACATAAACCAAATTATCCAAAAGAAAAAAAAAATAGATTTAACACTACTAGTCATACAAGAATGTTATGTTAGTTTTAGAGAGATGAAATTCCATGAGTGTGGAAATTACATGGATTGAGTTCCTTTAGAAATTGTAAGGGATGAAATCCCAAAGGTTTGGCAATCTAAAGTCTATTAACCTATGTACCCTTTTGTAAAGAGATGCACTTTTTTTGAAAGATTGTAACCATATGGCTGTGGACGCCGGATTCATCGGGTTTTCCCATTTTTTGAGAGAAACAATGACTTCCAGACTAAACGGTGCATTGTTTCCTCTCAAAACCCAGATAAAAAAAAAACCCCAGATCAACAAGGTGAAAACCCAAATCAACAAAAATCATAATTCACAAACACAAAGACATGCCCACAATTACAAAGACAAAATTTTGGAAACCAAACCCAAAACTCAACCCAATTTTTTTCAACAATTACATAGAGACAAAACTCAAAGACATTCAACAATTACACAAAGACAACTCTCAAACCCAGATTTTTCGGCCCCAAACACGAAACTCAACCCAGATTTTCTGATGCTTTTTGAGATACCAAACATAAAACTCAAAACTCAAATCCCAAATTGATGAACAAAACCCAAGCTCTAAAACCACAAATAACCACGGATTAAAGAGAGAGAGCTGGGTTTTGGGCAATGGGTTTAGAGAGAGAGAGAGAGAGAGTTGGGTTTTCGGCCAAGGTTGAGAGAGAGAGGGCTAAGTTTTTGACCAGAGAGAGTTGGGATTTTGGCCAAGGTTTAGAGAGAAAGAGAAAATTGGGTTTTTGGCCATGAATTTAGAGACAGAGAGTTGGGATTTCGGCCATGCATTTAGAGAGAGAGAGAGAGAGCTCACCTTCATTCAGCCTTTTCAGCCAAAACCATCTTCAGTCACCTCCGCCTTCACCCAAAACCCATCTTCAATCACCTCTGCCTTCACCTTGAGCTTGGAGACTTTTGTAGAAAGAGATAGCTTGGAGAGAGAGCTTGAGATTTTCACAGAGAGAAAGAGAGAGCTTGTAGACTTTGTTTGAGATTTTAAGATTTAATAACTCTTATGTTGTGTTTGGTTGCGAAGAAAGTTTAATAGAAATTGATAAAGTAATATTGATAAATTTAATTATGTTTTTTTTTTCTTTTTTGTAATTTTTTTAATTTTTTTAATTTTTAAAATTGATAAATTTATTTTAATATTATTTTAATGGACATGTGGATGCTGAAGTGGCATTTTTAATATTATTTTAATGGACACCTTAGCATTTACAGTGCCAATAGTGCACTCCGTTTGCCACGTAGGATATTTCCGTTAAATGAGTGACAGTAAGGACCAAAATGAAACACGTTTTTCATTTTAGTGACTAAAAGTGGTAAAATAGAAATGTAGGGACTAAAATAAAAATGACCTTAAAATGTAAGGACCAAAAGTGTATGTACGCCCATATAATAATATATTACCATTTTGGAGTTTGACCAATTTCAATGAAGATTGTGTAAACATATTTTTATTTGATTTATTTAGTTAGTTTGTTCAAATATTATTGCATAAATAGTAATTAAATTAGTCATTGAATTAAATATGTTCCAATTTTATAATGAATATACATTATATATATATATATATATATATCTTGATCTATCTATCTATAATTGTGTTAATTATGACATTAAGAAATGTTTGTGTATCTTACGATACACATACAATACAATGCACAATAAAAAAAAAAAAAAATAAAAATCAATTCATGTTTTGATAACTATGATTGGCAGTGAGTTTGTGTGGGGATGGGTTCGTGATAATGATGTTTTGGGATGGATGGTTGTAGTGGTAGAGATAAATTTTTTTTTCAAGGTGGTGCAAGATATATCTATCTATCTGTCTACCTATCTATTTATATATATTATATTTAAGAGGATTTCCCTCTTAAAAGTTATCATGCCTTTTGAGTGGAGTTATAGTGTGCCTTTATGTTACAACCCCTTTCCCTCTCCCCTCTGTGTATGTGTGTTTGTTTCTCAAAAGAAGGAATGGGTAATTGTTCCACATTGCTTAAGAGAGTGTGTTGTGTGTAGTATAACTTGCCATACCCTCTCTTAAAAGTTACCATATCTTTTAAGTGGAGTTGTGGTGTACTTTTGTGTTAAAACCCTTTTCCCTCTCCCCTGTGTGTGTGTGTGCTTGTTTCTCAAAAAAAAAAAAAAAAAAAAAGGACATTTATGTAGTTAAAAAATACCCTCATTAATGAATGGTAATTTCATTTATAAATAGAGTCATAAATGTCAAATAACAAATTTCATTTTGAATTCAAAAAGAGAATTCCTAAAATTTAGGATTTTTTTCCCTTTCATATTCAAAAAAGAATTTACAGTTACTGTTCATCTCTAAAGTTTATCATTTTTATTTGTTTGAAAAATAAAAAATATATATTTCTAAATTATACTATAATAGATGTAAATTATTAACCTTTACCAAAAAAATAAAAAAGCCCTTGAGCACGTGCGTGAGCACATGCTTAGAGGCTAGTGTGTGTATATATATATATATATATATATATAGATGAGGCTTTTTGTTTGGTCTAGTGTTTTAATTTCAATAAGCTTTTTTTTGAAGACATGAAGTAGAAGAGTGTCCTATTTTGAAGGCATTTTAAATGGAGTTGAAGATATATTTTTACCGGTTTGTATTTAAGTTTTTTCCTGTTAAACGTAAGGTTTAGGGGTATTTATTGACCACATAAAAATCCAATCCAAAGAGGAAAATCCTCTTATAAATAGTGTGTGTGTATATATATAAATATATTCAAATAACCTATTATGTATGTTATTTATACATAAAGTCTGTGTATAACATGATTTAATAAATGTTATTTTCTCATATATAACAAAAATATTTACACCAAAACAACTTCTTTTTTTCATCCAATCAATTTGTAAACTATGAATTACCCTTTAAATCATATTGATCATCATTAATGTTGTTTAAATATTTTTATTAAATAATTATGAGATTACAATGTTTAAGTATACTAATAGTTATAAAATTTCTAATGTATAAAAATTTAATCAATTTTAAATAATTTAATGTCATTACACTCCTAAACATATATAAATAATAATTTAACGTCATTACACTCCAAAACATATATAAGTCAGATATTAGAAAAATGCAACAATAATAAAAAATAAAAAGAAACATTATTTTTCATAAATGACATATGTAATAACAGTGTCCATCTCTTAACTCTTATTCTACAAATTAAAATAAAATAAAAATTTATATTTGGTAAATAAAAGAGGCCTCTATTAGATAGATTTAGTTATCAATTTCGATGAACATATATCTTTTGTTCATATCTTCTATTTGATATCAAGAGACCTTAATAGTTGATCATTTTTTTTTTTTGGAGAATTATCTTTAATAATTGAGCTTGCTGGAACTCTGGAGAAACATATATTTTGAACTATCTTGTAATCCTATGCATATACATGAGATACACTTACAAAGAAGGGCAAATAAATGTGTATTAAAATTTTACCAAATTTATATATGATATTTTTATATTTGAAAATATAAAATAGCTATTTATTAAATAAATATAATTTTATTTGAAAAAATGGAAAAAAAAAATTTTAAATTGTTATCCACGAAATTATCAATTTTAGTTTGTCCAACCACGCACTATTTGTATGATAATAATAATAATAATAATAATTGATGATGCACTGAAAATCAGTAGGCTGAATGCTTTGGGCTTCAATGATTTAGTAATTGCTTGAAAGGCCTGAAAAGGAAAACACACGATCAAAGGTGACCGGGGTAAACCAGCCAAGAACCCTCTAATGCTTAAGTTAGTTTCTCTCTTAAATTCTAGAGATCCAACTTTTTGGGAGTTGTCTAAAACTTACCTTCGTTTGATGTGAATGAGTGTTTATATAGTGTGTTCTTGAAGCGGTTACTGGTCTTGTAACTTCCCCTATATTTGAGGAAGTCAGAAGGTTCAGGGTTAACTTCTACAACCACTATAGGAGTTAGAATATTCAATCTTATCTTCTATAACTGTCGTTGGAAGTTAAGTACTTGGTAGAAAGTTATTGCGATGAACCAACATCTTACTCATGCCTCAAAATAATAACACGTGGTTTAATTCACTAGTTGATTGTAGATAGATCTCTCTGGAATTTTCCCAAGTGTCGGGGGTCGTCCAGGTGCTTTTCTCATGGATGACCCATATGCCTATGGACGACCGTCCGACTAGGTATAATGATTCTTGTCTTTTTGACCTGGACGAGTCTCATGGACGAATTGGAGTTGGCTCAATTTTTAGTTCACCATCAATAATAATAATAATAATAATATAAGGAAAAAATTGATAGAAAATGTTATTAGTTTTTTGTTGTGCTAGAGTTTCATTACGTCAATTTAGATTTGGTCTAGATGGGAATGAAACCTAAGTTGAAGTCTAAACCCAATGTAAATATAAATTATATTTTCATTATTTTTTTTTTTTAAATTTTCCCCAATCTCCATTGCCAACAATCATGTCAATACCTTGTCAAAGTCAAACCAAATATTTCTTTTTCCTTCTTATTTATTTTTTTGACTCTTCAGCTTTTGCATTAATAATTCAATTGGCACAAAAGCTAAAAGAACTATATGGAATATGTGACGCAAAATTAGATTCCGATTAAAAATCTAATTGGATTTTCTCTTTGCTTTAGCTATATATATATATATATATATAAAAGGAAATGATAATGCATTAATTATATAAACTCATCTATTTTTGGGAAAATAAATTTTGAAAATAGTTTTTATTCGATGAGCTATGTATGTTATAAGATTAATAAAAAGAAAGAAAAAAAAATGATGCATTAGTGATTTATATTGACTAATATAAATGTAGAACATTTTTCTCAAAAAAATTCTCAGGGTCAAATAGTGAAATTTTAGTTATAATTTTTATTTTCTATTAAAAAAAATAGGAGGTGTAGGCGGGCGGGCGGGCGGGGGGGGGGGGGGGGGGGGTGTGTGGGGTTTGGGGATTTTTAAAAAGCTAAGGCCAAAGTTAGGATTTTGAAACTCACTAATGGTAGTTGCTTGTTGAGGTAGTAGTTTTTGGTACCGATGGTACTAAAAATTGAAGGTAATTTTTATTAAAGGTTTTACTAATGTGTGCCTTTAGGATATACATTATTAAACCATTTTAGAAAATTTTTTTTATTATAGAAAACGAAAAAATTATCAACTTTTTTTATAGTTTTTTTAATTCTCCATAAAATGTTTTCAAAAATGGATGACTAATTGGAACCTTTTATATTAATTGAAGGTACTAAAAACTCACTAAAACTGATGGTTTTCTTTTCTAAAAAAATAAATTACAATTATTTAATGAATATATATATATATATATATATATATATATTACCTTTTAAAAATATTACTTTTTAGTACAATATCAAATGCATCTTCTAAGAATAACTATTTTTAGTATTGACCTTCAACAGGGAAAACCGGTCTGATAGGTGCCATTTGCATCCTAAAACATTGAACCACAAAAGCTTAATTTGCATCTCGGCCACATTTTACATGGCAAGTAATAGAACTAGAAATAGATGCAGAGACTGAAAATAATTTTGGCGTCCTGTAACAATTGTGTTTATATATATATATATATACACACTATTAAAAACAGGATTCTTCATTTTTTTTTTTTTTTTAGAGAGTTTCAACTTATGACGTCCGTTCCTGATGAGCGCTCTTTATCACCAGATCAAGACACCAATTAGTTTTTGGTGTAGGCGGAGATTGAACCCTAGATCTCTTATTCAACCATCAGAAATTTTACCAGTTGAGCTAACTGGAACCCACACAGGATTCTTCATTTGATTTTCAACATTTTACGTACTAAAATATTTTCATACAAATTCTTAAATGCTCTAAAATACTCATATCTTTTAGTTCAATAATTTTAAATTTAAAAACACAATCTAATTAAAAGAGTAATTTATTATTTTTAAAAGAGTTCCTAAATTTTAGATTTTCAAACTTTTATCAAAATCCTAAAAATTAGAAAACTATCTTTATCTCACTTTTAAATATTATTTCACTAAACTTAAAATAAATAAAAAATAAAAAAGCCTTATTACACGCGCAAAAGCGCATATGATGAGTCCAGTGTGTGTGTCTATATATATATATATATATATATATTATGTACAGATTACAATGAATTTGAATTTGCAGATTACATATTTATTTGAAGGGTAACTGTATCCAGTAGTAGGTAACCTGCTATACCAGATTACTTTTTTTCTCACATTTGACGGTTCTATTCTCACATTGTGCAATTCCAACATCACATGTGACAGTTCTTTTCTCACATTTGATGGTTTCCTTACTTTCTTCTCACATTTGACGGTTCTATTATTACATTGTGCAGTTTCAACATCACAAGTGACAGTTCTTTTCTCACATTTGGTGGTTTCCTTACTTTTTTTATCACATTTGACAGTTCCATTCTCACATTGTGCAGTTCCAATATCACATTTGACATATCTTTTGTCACATAGAGTGGTTCATTTATTTTTTTTCCCCTCAAATTTGATGGTTTCATTGTCATATTAAGCAGTACAAATATCGCATTTGCTATATTTTTGTCACATGTGACAGTTCTTTTGTCACATCGGGTGATTCCTTTACTTTTTTTTTCACATTTGACGGTTCCATTCTCATATTGTGCAGTTCTAATATCACATGTGATAGTTCTTTTCTCACATTTGGTGGTTCCCTTACTTTTTTCTCACATTTGACGATTTCATTCTCACATTGTGCAGTTACAACATGATATGTAACAGTTCTTTTCTCACATTTGGTGGTTCTCTTAATTTTTTTTCTCACATTTGACAGTTCTCTCCTCACATTGTGCAATTTCAACATCACATTTGACAGTTCTTTTCTCACATTTGGTGGTTCCCTTATTTTTTTTTCTCACATTTGACGATTCCATCCTCCCATTGTACAGTTTCAACATTACATTTGACAGTTATTTTGTTATATTTAGTGGTTCCTTTATTTGTTTCTCAAATTTCACGGTTCCATTATCACATTGTGTAGTTCTAATATTAAATTTGACAGTTCTTTTGTCACATTTAGTGGTTCCTTTATTTTTTTTTTTCTCAAATTTGATGGTTCCATTGTCAAATTACGCAGTTCCAACATCACATGTGACAGTTCTTTTCTCATATTTGGTGGTTCTCTTACTTTTTTCTCAAATTTGACGATTCCATCCTCATATTGTGCAGTTCTAACATCACATTTGACAATTATTTTATTACATTTAGTTGTTCCTTTATTTGTTTCTCAAATTTGATGGTTTCATTATCATATTGTGCAGTTCCAATATCAAATTTGATAGTTCTTTTGTCACATATAGTGGTTCTTTTATTTTTTTCTCAAATTTGATGGTTTTATTGTCACGTTAAGTAGTACCAACATCACATGTGACTGTACTTGTGTCACATTTGGTGGTCCCCTTCTCTTTTTCTCACATTCGATGGTTCCATCGTCACATTAAGCAATACCAATATCACATTAGACCATAGATTTCTCACATTTGGTAATACTTTTGTCACATTCGATAGTTCTTTTTTTCTTTTCTTTTTTCACCAATTACCATACCATTGAAACCTAAAAAATAACTGAAATACCCTTAGAACCTTAAAAAAATGATAGAATCCCCCTAAAACTTAAAAAAAATATTTACCAAAATTACTATAAAAATGACTGAAATAACCAAGAAACTTAAAAATGACCAAAGTACCCTTAGAACAAAAAAAAAAAAATTGACTAAACGACACTAAAAATTAAAAAAAGACCAAAATTATCATAAAACCTAAAAAATCACGAAAATAACAATGAAGCCTAATAAATGACCAAGATACCCCTAGGAAAAAAAAAATGACCACATGACTTTGAAACATAGAAATTGATTGAAATGAACTTGAAACGTAGAAAATGACCAAAATGACCTTGTAACCTAAAAAGTGACAGAAATATCCTCAGGACCTAAAAAATGACTATAATACACTTGAAACCTAGAAATTTACCAAAATACCCACGAAACCAAAAAAAGACCAAAATACCCCCGAAACCCTCTAATTTTACATGAATACCCTTAGAACCTAAAAAAATTATCAAAATACCCTTAGAACCTTAAAAATGACCGATATGGTCTTAAAACCTAATAAATGGTCTTAAAACCTAAAAAAATGACCGAAATACTCTTAGAACCTAAAAAATGACTAAAAGACCCTTGAAAATTTGATAATGACCAAAATACCCCCTAAAACCTTTATTTGCAAGACCAAATTGACAACAAAAATTTTATATAACCACTCTGCTTGCTTCCCCCCCCCCCCCCCCTCCCTAAAAGTCCCAATGTTCCAATGGAACATATAAAATTTTCTTTTGTCATTATGTTGTTGTATTTTGTTGTATACTTATTGAAATTTAAAAGATGATAAATTATCTAAAAAAAACTAATGGGGACTAACATGACTAACAATATGGTAAAAAAAATAATTAATGAGTAGCTTAAGATGCTACGTGACCTCTCCAAGTAACTCTTTGGAATAGGTGGTTCAAATTGTTGTTGTTCTTCAATTTTAGTAAAACTCATGATAGTGATCTCCTATGAGTTTCAAAATATCAAGAATGACTAAAATAGCCTCATTAACATATAGAAATGACTAAAATTCCCCACAAAAATTTGAAAAGTACCTAAATATCCATGGAACCTCAAAATAATTGAAATATCTATAAAACATTAAAATTTTAAAATGGCTAAAATAGATTTTTGCACTTCCAAGATTAATATATAGAAGCACTTTAAAATGAACAAAATAGCTTTAAGACACCACAAATGACTTATACATCCTTGACACTTTCAAAATGATTAAAACACTTACAAACTTTGAAAATTACTATAATGCATCAAAATCAATAAATTTGGTTATGTTAGACTGATATTTTGTTTGTTTGTTTGTTTGTTTTTTTTGATGATTGCGAGGATAGCATCATATTTTTCAATGAAACAAATTGTTCCTTATTCACATTGGTATCATGAAGACGTCATATTAGATGATAGCAATGTTCCAAATAAAAATACCAATGTCCAGTAAGCGTGTCTATAATTTGTTAGTCTTAGACAAAATTTCCCCTAGTCTTACCTTATTTTAATTAATGCTTACTAAGGAATTTATTATCATAACGTCACCTAGTATTCCCATGCTATAGAATTTATCATCTTAACTTCCTAAGGATAGTAAATCCCATGATTTCAATGTCATTTATGCATGCATCGTTTAGATGCATATACTAATACGTTTAGGTCAATTACATAATTTAGATACATCATATAGCTAAGATTGCATACATCATATGTCTGTTTTGTTTTCCATAGTTTCTGGTAGCTTATTGTATATATATTTTTTTATAAAAAAAGACAGTTTTGACAGCTTATATTAAAGAATCTGTTGGAAGCTACTACCCCCACCCACAAGCCGAAGTGAGAGAAAGATAGACAAAGAATCACACAAAGAAGATATCAACCTGGGAGAAGAAAAAATAACAACTTTTTAAAGCATTGATTTAAAGTATCTCTACTTACTAAAAAGTGATGCTATGAACTTATTTATAATAATTAAACAAATAGATTAAAAAATCTATTAGCCTGATGGATGCTAAACTGCAATAGTATTTACAATATTCATCATATAAAAGAAAGTTTCCATCCCAGTTCTAATCAAGGTTTGCAGAAGCTGTTAGTTCAAAGAATCGGGGGGGGGGGGGGGGGGGGGGGGGGGGAGATTCCCTTCTTGCAACTTTATCAATTACAGGTCTTTCATCATTTGC
>CM064912.1:36966824-37080316 GCA_032727855.1 Quercus ilex subsp. ballota | reverse complement strand
GAAGCTTTCTTTTATGTGATGAATATTGTAAATACTATTGTAGTTTAGCATCCATCAAGATAATAGATTTTTTAATCTATTTGTTTAATTATTATAAATAAGTTCATAGCATCATTTTTTAGTAAGTAGAGAAACTTAAATCAATGCTTTAAAAAGTTGTTATTTTTTCTTCTCCCAAGTTGATATCTTCTTTGTCTGATTCTCCGTCTATCTTTCTCTCACTCCGATCTGTGGGTGGGGGTAGTAGCTTCCAACTGATTTGCATATTTAATATAGCTATCAGAACGATCTCTTTTGATAAAAGATATATATACAATAAGTTACCAGAAATTATGGAAAACCAGCAGACATATGATGTATGCAATTTTAGCTATATGATGTATCTAAATTATGTAATTGACCTAAATATATTAGTTTACACATTTAAACGATGCATGCATAAATGACATTTAAATCATGGGATTTACAATCCTTCGGAAGTTAAGATGATAAATCTATAGCATGAGAATACTAGGGGACGGTTCCATCCTCACATTATCCATCTCCAACATTACACGTGATAGTTCTTTTCTCACATTTGGTGGTTCCCTTACTTTTTTCTCACATTTGGTGGTTTCATTATTGTAAGGTTGAATTTAATCAACCATCTAATTGGCTTTATTCCGTAACCAATTTGCTTGTAATTTAGCACTTAGTAACCCTGTATTTAGGTAGGAAAATTGTAAGGGTAGTGTGTGAGAAGTTGTGAAGAAAAGCTCAAGAGTGTGCAAGAAAAATAGAGATTCGCGGCTAGGACTCGCGGGTGTGTCGGCGACTGGCAAGCCACCAAACTCTGGCACGTGAGAGGCAAACACTGGGAAGCTGAAGGGTCCGCGCTAGCTGTCACGCTATAGGACAAAAGTTCCAGGCTGGCCAGGCCGTTACGTCGCAACTGGAACTTGCGACTTGGACAAGCCCGCGAGTTAACCTTGTTTGGCAAAAACTGACGTTTTGCATTCCCTTTTCACGCCTACTATATATACACCCTTATACCCACTAAATTGTGAGAGCTTCCAGAGAGAATTTTTGTGGAGAGAAATCCTAGAGAAAAACAAGATTGCCTCATCCCCAATCTTTACCTTAGAGTCTCTACAAATTCTCTACTCTCTCCCTCTCCATTGTTATACCCTTGAGATGGTTCTTTAGCCAAATCCTTTTCTCACCATACCCATATCCGTGAAAGGTTTTATTTGGGTACTTTGGGAAGCAGTTAGGAAGGAACCAATCTAATTGGTTGATGCTATGAGCTATAGCGGAATCCGGGAAGCTAAAGAAGAAATAAGTTCGGCGTAACCTCGTTGGAGCAAGAAGCTTGGAGGGCTTAGGTACTTGGGGTAGATTAGGCTTGGAGGGTCTTCTGCTGTTCATGTATCCCAACTACATTCTTTAGTGGATTATTTGACCGCTTGGAGGGCGGCGGAGAGGTTTTTTCGCCGAGGACTTCGGTTTCCTCTTCGATAACACATCGTGTGTTGTCCGTCTGTGTTTGCATCTTCCTTCCCTTTATCTTTGCCTTATATTTACTGCTGTGGATGTGTTTATATTTGGTTTAGATTGTTTATCAATTCTGTGTTTAGCTTATATTCATGTTCCGCATGTTAATCATTTGATATTAAGTTTGAATTGGTAATTTTGTATTTTGGGGTCTAAACGTTCAAGGGTGTTTCTACACATATTGAACTTTCAATTATCACATTGTGCAGTTCCAATATCACATTTGACAATTCTTTTGTCACATATAGTGGTTCCTTTATTTTTTTCTCAAATTTGATGGTTCTATTGTCATATTAAGCAATACCAACATTGCATCTATTCTATTTTTGTCACATTGGGTGGTTCCCTTACTTTTTTTCTCACATTTGACAATTTCATTCTCACATTGTGCAGTTCCAACATCATATATGACAGTGCTTTTCTCACATTTGGTGGTTTCCTTACTTTTTTCTCACATTTGACGGTTCCATTCTCACATTGTGCAGTTCCAACATCATATATGACAGTGCTTTTCTCACATTTGGTGGTTTCCTTACTTTTTTCTCATATTTGACGGTTCCATTCTCACATTGTGCAGTTCCAACATCACATTTGACAGTTATTTTGTTGCATTTAGTGGTTCCTTTATTTGTTTCTCAAATTTCATGGTTCAATTATCACATTGTGTGGAATCTAAAACAGAAACTAATATAACTTTCTCTCGGCGCACAATTGGATCTATTTGCTATCTTGCACTTGAGCTTTTTCTGGCCACTTCGTGAGCTTGCTCCGTCGTCAGCCATCATTGTCCCTTCGTGGGTCTTCTTGTCTCCTTAGTGAGACCTTCAGCTGCCTAGTTTATGGGCTTTCCTCGCCCAGTTTGTGGGCTTTCATTGCGTGGATTTCCCTTGCCCATTTTGTGGGTTTCACGTTGTCGAAAGAGGTCGTCACTTCAAAATCTAAGGCAGCGGATCAACTTTATTGTAGTTTTGAAGGCTTGTTAGCAACTGTGTGAGTTCTTTGCTTCGTGGACCAACCCATATCTTGGAGTGAAGGGGCTGATTGTTCTTAGCAATGAAAGACATTATGTGGTTGGGTCTTTGCGAAGCGGAGAGCTTCCATATCATCTCAGCAGCACCTCATCTTGGCTACAGGTAAATCTGTCTATTAAAGGGTCACAAATTTAGGTGATTAAGTGAACATTGAAGTAAGGTGATTAAGGAAGCTGAACTATGAGTATCTTAAGCCTTAATTGCTGTGGACTTGGGGACAAAAGTTCTGTTGGAGAGCTTTCTAAGCTCATTAAAGTTCAACATCCCTGAATTGTATTTCTGATGGAGACTAAACTTAAAAACAAAGGCATAGAAGAAGTGAGAGATGAATTAAAAATAGATAATGTAGTGTGTTTAGATAGAATTGGAATGGGTGGAGGCTTGGCTCTGTTATGGGATTCAGAATGGGATGTGGGATTGAAAACCTTGTCAAAAAGCCATATAGATGTTATTGTGACAGAGAAGGAGGGGGTTTCATGGAGATTGATAGGTATCCATGGACACCCTGAAAAATTGAAGCGTATTGAGACATGGAATATTTTGATGCGCCTACTTCATCAGCAAGTCACCATTGCCACCGGATATGCATAGGAGACTTCAACGAGATACTTTCAGCGAAGAAAAACAAGGAGGGGAACCAAGAAGTGAGTGGCAAATGGAAAATTTTCGAGAAGTGCTAGATGGGTTGCAGATTAGGGCATGGGTTTTAAAGGTGCTCGCTTCACATGGTGCTTGCTTCATCATTTAAGGTTTTCAAATTCCGATCACATGGCCATTAGGGTGCAATTAAGAAGGCAATCGCAATTTCAGATTGGGATGTATAAAAACGATTTCAGTTTGAGGAAGCATGGGTGAAAAATGAAGGCTGTGAGGACACAATTGCAAATGCTTGGTCTGTTTCCTTCACTGGAAGTCCTATGTTCTAGGTGTGTAACAAAAAAAAAGAACGTAGGAAGCGGTTGTTAACTTGGAGTAAAAATTCATTGTGTTCCTTTGGCAAAAATATTGAGGAAAAGCGAAATAGGCTGCAAGTGCTTGAGGAAAACAATAGGGATTCATCGTGGGCTGAATGTGAAGCTCTTAGGCATGAAATTAATATTTTAATTGAGAAAGAAGAAATTTATTGGAAACAAAGATCCCGTATCAGCTGGTTGCGTGAAGGTGATCGTAATATAAAATTTTTTCATGTGAAGGCGTCTGGAAGGAGGAAAAAAAACTTAATTGTCTCACTAAAGGAGATGGATGGTACGGTGATAGAGCAACAAAGCGATATAGAAAGGGCGATAATTCAACATTTCTCAATTCTCTTCCAATCTTCAAATCTGAATGCCATTGAAGAAGTGGTGGCCCATATTCCTAGAGTAGTTACGGAGGAGATGAATGATTGGCTTATGAGAGATTTTCATCCAGAAGAGGTTTGATTTGCCTTATTTCGGATGCATCCTTCAAAAGCTCCAGGCCCAGATGGTATGACTGCTTTCTTTTTTCAAAAGTTTTGGCATATAGTGGGTGCTAATGTAACTAATGCTGTGCTATCATGTCTAAATTCTGGAATTATACTTCAAAATATAAATAATACTCACATAGCACTAATACCAAAAACCAAAGACCCTGAATTAATCACACAATATCGCCCCATTAGCCTATGTAATGTGCTATACAAAATCATATCTAAAATGTTAGTCAACCAACTGAAGCTCATCCTCCCAAATTTAATTTCTAATACTCAGAGCGCTTTTGTCCCGGGAAGAATTAATTACAAACAACATTTTAGTTGCATATGAAACTTTGCATAGCATGAAAAAGAAGAGGTGAGGCAAGATAGGGTAGGTAGCTATTAAATTGGATATGAGCGAAGCTTATGACTGGGTTGAATGGGGTTATTTACAAAGGGTGATAGAGAAAATGGGGTTTCATGCAAAATGGGTGCAATTGATAATGACATGCATAACAACTGCTTATTTTTCTATTTTAGTTAATGGAAATCCTACAGGTTATATTTTGCCTTCTAGAGGACTGAGACAAGATGACCCTCTGTCGCCTTATGTCCTTCTGTTTTGTGTTGAGGGGCTTACTGTTTTGCTCAGAAAGGCAGAAACAGATGGAATTATAAGAGGAGTGGTAGCTAGTAGAGGTGGTCCTTGTATTTCTCATCTCCTATTTGCTAATGACAGTTTATTATTTTGTCATGCCATAGTAGAGGATTGCCAACAAGTCATTTCTTTGCTTAATTTATATAAGGCTGCTTTAGGACAAAAGATTAATACTGATAAAACTTCTCTTTTCTTTGGCAGCAACACTGGGTTAGAGACTCAAGAATCAATTAAACAAGCTTTGGGTGCAGAGACAATCCCAGAATATGAGAAGTATTTAAGGCTGCCCAGTATAGTGGGGCATAACAAAAAAGCAGCTGTTGCTTCAATCATTGAAAGTCTGGAGTAAACTAAAGGGATGGAAGGAAAAGATGATGTCTCAAGCTAGAAGAGAAATTTTGATTAAAGTCGTGGCACAAGCTATCCCCACATATGCCATGGGTTGTTTTTTTGCTACCGAATGGTTTGCTTAAAGATCTTGAAGGGATGATGAGCAGATTTTAGTGGGGTCAAAAGATACAAGAAAGGAAAGTACATTGGTTGAGTTGGTCTAAACTTTGTATGCCCAAGTCGATGGGAGGAATTGGGTTTCGGGATCTCCATTCCTTCAATTTAGCCATGTTAGCCAAACAAGGATGGAGGCTTCTGAAAAACACACACTCCTTGTTCTATCAAGTCTACAAATCAAAATACTTTCCCAATACATCTTTCTTAGATGCTTCTTCACCAAATTTAGGGAGTTTTGCATGGAAAAGTATAGTGGCAGCCAGATCTGTCTTGGATAGTGGATTGAGATGGCGGGTAGGAACCGGAAATAAAATCTGAATTTGGCAAGATCGATGGCTTCCAACCCCACCATCATTCAAGGTGGTAACCCTGTGCTCCACAATGTCAATAATGGCCATTGTGGATAACCTCATTGATCCAACTACAAGATCTTGGAGAGCATCCATGATTGATCATGTATTCCTCCCACATGAAGCTGAAGTTATTAAATCCATCCCATTGAGCAATAGAGCGGTGCAAGACATCCAAATTTGGGCATACACAAATATGGGGGAATATTCGATAAAAAGTGCATATAAGATGATTCAAACTCAACAACTGAGATCTTCTCAAGGCCAATCATCCAATCACTCACAGAGCAATAAAATGTGGAAAGCGATTTGGGCAGCCAAGGTATGTAATAAAATCAAAACTTTCATTTGGAGAGCTTGTAGAGATATACTGCCTACTAAAGCAAATCTAACTGGAAGAAAAATTTTGTTTCATGTTGGTTGTGAATGTTGTGAGGATGGGGTGGAGTCAACAGACCATATCCTACTAAGCTGTACATATTCTGACAAGGTTTGGAAGTCCACATGCTTAAGGGAGATCATGTCTCACTGCACAAATCTTTCATTTGTGGATGTGGCTGATCAAATAATGCAAATGAAAAATGACCCAGAGATTGCAATATTTTTTACAACCAGTTGGATGATTTGGAATAAGTGGAATGATGCTTGCTTTGGTACTCCACGTCCTGATCCCCCTTTTCTAGCCATGTTTGCTGTAGCCCATGCTTTAAAATATTTGGAAGCTAATTATGGAAGCTTGTCTTGAGTAATTGTAAGATAGTTTTTGTTTATTCTTTGGCTTCCATTGTTGTAACTTTGCATATAGTTGCTGTTTGTGGATAGGTGAAGAGAAAGCTTTGTAGCTAGTTTGCTACCTTGCCTTTGTATAATTTTATTACTTTATTTGAATAAAATTCTGCCGTTTATTCTCAAAAAAAAAAAAAAAAAAAATTATTACATTGTGTGGTTCCAATATCAAATTTGATAGTTCTTTTGTCACATATAGTGGTTCCTTTATTTTTTTTCTCAAATTTGATGGTTTCCATTGTCACATTAAGCAGTTCCAACATCACATGTGACAGTTTTTTTCTCACATTTGGTGGTTTCCTAACTTTTTTCTCACATTTGATGGTTCCATCCTCACATTTGATAGTTATTTTGTTATATTTAGTGGTTCCTTTATTTGTTTCTCAAATTTGATAGTTCTATTATCACATTGTGCAGTTCCAATATTAAATTTGACAGTTCTTTTGTCACATATAATGGTTCCTTTTTTTTTTTTTCTCAAACTTGATGGTTCTATTGTCACATTAAGTAGTACCAACATCACATGTGATTGTACTTTTGTCACATTTGGTGGTCCCCTTCTCTTTTTCTCACATTCGATGGTTCCAATGTCACATTAGGCAATACCAACATCACATTAGACCGTAGATTTCTCACAGTGATACTTTTGTCACATTCGGTGGTTTTTTTTTTTTTCCTTCTCACAAATTACCATACCTTTGAAACCTAAAAAATGACTGAAATACCCTTAGAACCTTAAAAAAAAATTATAGGATCACCTTAAAACTTTTTTAAAAAATATTTACCAAAATTACTATAAAACCCAAAAAATGACTGAAATAACCAAGAAACTTAAAAATGACCAAAATACTCATAAAAAAAAAAAAAAAAAAAAAAAGACCAAACGACAATTAAACTTAAAAAAAGATCAAAATTACCATAAAACCTAAAAAATGACCAAAATAACAATGAAGCCTAGCAAATGACCAAGATACCCCTAGGACAAAAAAAAAAATGACCACATGACCTTGAAACTTCGAAATTGACTAAAATGACCTTGAAACCTAAAAAATGACTAAAATGACCTTGCAACCTAAAAAGTGACAGAAATATCCTTAGGACCTAAAAAATTACTTTAATACACTTGAAGCATAGAAATTTACCAAAATACCCTCAAAATAAAAAAAAAGTGACCAAAATACCCTCGAAACCCTCTGATTTTACTAGAATACCCTTAGATACTAAAAAAATTATCACAATACCCTTAGATACTAAAAAAATTATCACAATACCCTTAGAACCTTAAAAATGACCGAAATGGTCTTAAAACCTAAAAAATGACCGAAATGGTCTTAAAGCCTAAAAAAATGACCAAAATACTCTTAGAACCTAGAAAATGACTAAAAGACCCTTGAAATTA
Organism: Quercus ilex subsp. ballota; assembly: GCA_032727855.1. Taxonomy (NCBI): domain Eukaryota; kingdom Viridiplantae; phylum Streptophyta; class Magnoliopsida; order Fagales; family Fagaceae; genus Quercus; species Quercus ilex. Next base: position 37,072,617 of record CM064912.1, on the reverse strand, counting down.
AATAATGACCAAAATACCCCATAAAACCTTTATTTGCAAGACCAAATTGACAACAAAAATTTTATATAACCACTCTACTTGCTTCCCCCACCCCCCCCCCCCCCCCCCCCCCCCCTAAAAAGCCTCGGTGGAACTTATAAAATTTTCTTTTGTCATTATGTTGTTGTATTTTGCTGTATACTTATTGAAATTTAAAAGATGGTAAATTATCTAGAAAACACTAATGGGGACTAACATGACTAACAATATGGTAAAAAGAATTATTAACGAGTAGCTTAAGATGCTACGTGACCTCTCCAAGTAACTCATTGGAATAGGTGGTTCAAATTGTTGTTGTTCTTCAATTTTAGTAAAACTGATGATATGATCTCCTATGAGTTTCAAAATATCAAGAATGACAAAAATAGCCTCATTAACATATAGAAATAACTAAAATTCCCCAAAAAAATTTGAGAAGTACCTAAATATCCACGAAACCTCAAAATAACTGAAATATCTATAAAACATTAAATTGAAAATGGCTAAAATAGATTTTTACACTTCCAAAACTAATATAAAGAAGCACTTTAAAATGAACAAAATAGCTTTAAAACACCACAAATGACTTATACATCCTTGACACTTTCAAAATGATTAAAACACTTACAAACTTTGAAAATTACCATAATGCATCAAAATCAATAAATTTGGTTATGTTAGACTGATATTTTGTTTGTTTGTTTTTTTTTTTTTTTTTTTAATGATTGCGAGGATATCATCATATTTTTCAATGAAACAAATTGTTCCTTAGTCACATTGGTATCATAAAGATGTCATATTGGATTATAGCAACGTTCCAAATAAAAATACCAATGTCCAGTAAGCAAGTGTGTCTATAATTTGATAGTCTTAGACAAAATTTCCACTAGTCTTACTTTTTTTAATTAATGCTTACTAACAATTTATTATCTTAACGTCCCCTAGTATTCTGATGCTATAAAATTTATCATCTTAACTTCCTAAGGATAGTAAATCCATGATTTAAATGTCATTTATGCATGCATTGTTTAGATATGTAAACTAATATATTTAGGTCAATTACATAATTTAGATACATCATATAGCTAAGATTGCATACATCATATGTCTGTTTGGTTTTCCATAGTTTCTGGTAGCTTATTGTATATATATATTTTTATCAAAAGACATAGTTCTGATAGCTTATATTAAATATGGGAATAAGTTGGAAGCTACTACCCCCACCCACAGACCGGAGTGAGAGAAAGATAGATAGAGAATCAGACAAAGAAGATATCAACTTGGGAGAAGAAAAAATAACAACTTTTTAAAGCATTGATTTAAAGTATCTCTCCTTACTAAAAAATGATGCTATGAACTTATTTATAATAATTAAACAAATAGATTAAAAAATATATTAGCCTGATGGATGCTAAACTGCAATAGTATTTACAATATTCATCATACAAAAGAAAGTTTCCATCCCAGCTTTATTCAAGGTTTGCACAAGCTGTTAGTTCAGGGGGGGGGGGGGGGGGGGGGGGGGGGGGGGGGGTGTGGGGGGAGCATTCCCTTCTTGCAACTTTATCAATTACAGGTCTTTCATCATTTGCAACTCCTCTCTCTAGACCCAATATGACCATAAGCACTGCTTATCTTCTTGTCAGCAATGTGACAAAGCCGAGTCCTTTAGCACCACTTCAATGCATTAACTCCCAATGGATTGTCCTTGCTCTATTTCATAGAATGGTATTATCAAATCGGAACTGAAGGGGGAAAATATCAAGGAGGTGATAACAACATTATGAATCATAACAAAATAGTTCAATTATAATTACTAAAAGGAAAGTTCTAGCGTCAAGATGATAGGTAAGGATATGGTTATCTAGCTGAGATTGTCTTGTGCTTCAAATATTATTTTTACTCATACTTGAACCCATGCCTTCTACAGTTTTACTTCTCAGACCAACATGCAGTTGCTATCAAACCAACCTTATCCTTATCTGATTCGAGCGTGAATATTGAAGCACAAGACAATCTCAGTTGCTATCAAACCAACCTTATCCTTATCAGATAATGGTTGGCTTGGCTTGTGGTTATTTTTACAGGAAGTTTGAACTAGCTAAGATTGTCTTGTTCACGCTAGAATCTGATAAGGATAAGGTTGGTTTGATAGCAATTGAGATTGTCTTGTGCTTCAATATTCACGCTAGAAATCTCAAAATAACTGAAATATCTATAAAACATTAAAATTTGAAAATGACTAAAATAGATTTTTACACTTCCAAAATTAATATAAAGATGCACTTTAAAATGAACAAAATAGCTTTAAAACACCACAAATGACTTATACATCCTTGGCACTTTCAAAATGATAAAAACACTTACAAACTTTGAAAATTACCATAGTGCATCAAAATCAATAAATTTGGTTATGTTAGACTAATATTTTGTTTGTTTGTTTTTTTTTTTAAATGATTGCGAGGATAGCATCATATTTTTTAATGAAACAAATTGTTCTTTAGTCACATTGCTATCATGAAGACGTCATATTGGATGATAGCAACGTTCCAAATAAAAATACCAATGTCCAGTAAGCAAGTGTGTCTATAATTTGATAGTCTTAGACAAAATTTCCCCTAGTCTTACATTTTTTTTTTTAATTAATGCTTACTAAGGAATTTATCATCCTAACGTCCCCTAGTATTCCCATGCTATAGAATTTATCATCTTAACTTCCTAAGGATTGTAAATCCCATGATTTAAATGTCATTTATGCATGCATCGTTTAGATGTGTAAACTAATATATTTAGGTCAATTACATAATTTAGATACATCATATAGCTAAGATTGCATACATTATATGTCTGTTTGGTTTTCCATAGTTTTTGGTAGCTTATTGTGTGTATATATATATATATATATATATATATTTTTTTTTTTATCAAAAGACATAGTTCTGATAACTTATATTAAATATGCAAATCAGTTGGAAGCTACTACCCCCATCCACAGACCGGAGTGAGAGAAAGATAGACAGAGAGTCAGACAAAGAAGATATCAACTTGGGAGAAGAAAAAATAACAACTTTTTAAAGCATTGATTTAAAGTATCTCTACTTACTAAAAAATGATGCTATGAACTTATTTATAATAATTAAACAAATAGATTAAAAAATCTATTAGCTTGATTGTTGCTAAACTGCAATAGTATTTACAATATCATCATATAAAAGAAAGTTTCCATCCCAGCTTTAATCAAGGTTTGCACAAGCTGTTAGTTCAAAGAAGGGGGGGGGGGGGGGGGGGGGGGTGTACTTTATCAATTACAGGTCTTTCATCATTTGCAACTCCTCTCTCCAGACCCAATATGACCATAAGCACTGCTTATCTTCTTGTCAGCAATATGACAAAGCCGAGTCCTTTGGCACCACTTCAATGCATTAAATCCCAATGGATTGTCCTTGCTCTATTTCATAGAATGGTATTATCAAATCGGAGCTGAACAACATTATGAATCATAATAAAATAGTTCAATTATAATTACTAAAAGGAAAGTTCTAGTGTCAAGATGACAGATAAGGATAAGGTTATCTAGCTGAAATTGTCCTGTGCTTCAAATATTATTTTTACTCATACTTGAACCCCTGCCTTCTCTAGTTTTACTTCTCAAACCAACATGCAGTTGCTATCAAACCAACCTTATCCTTATCAGATAATGGTAGGCTTGGCTTGCAATTATTTTTACAGGAATTTTGAACTAGCTGAGAATGTCTTGTGCTTCAATATTCACGCTAGAATCAGATAAGGTTGGTTTGATAGCTACTGCATGTTGGTCTGAGAAGTAAAACTGTAGAAGGCAGGGGTTCAAGTATGAGTAAAAATAATATTTGGTATGGTGGGTTTTTGTTTTCTTTCGGTCCAATGGTTGGCCTAAATATATACTAATAATCTTATCCAAAAAAAAAAAAAATGTATATATATATATATACACACACACTAATAACGAGTGGCGCTGGCTCTCTCCCTGCCTATATAAAATTCCCATTTCAATGATCTTATGCACTCCCAAAATGAACACACACAATTAAATAAAGCAGCCCTTCAATCTCTATCAAAAAAAAAAAAAAAAAAAATGACATTCAGAAGTAGCATATTATAATCATTTTAATCATCTTTTGACTACCGTTTTTGCAGGACAAGTTTTAACAAGTTACAAGGTCATTTTTCCTGTGTGTTAAAGTCAAGGAAAACGAGGTTTAATTGTCTTTTAACTTTGTGATAAAGGTGCATCGAACTTTTTTTTTTTTGTTTCTTCTCTACAATGTTGTTCTAGCTAGCTACATACATGAAAGTGATGTGTGTTAAAGTCAAGGAAAACGAGGTTTAATTGTCTTTTAACTTTGTGATAAAGGTGCATCGAACTTTTTTTTTTTGTTTCTTCTCTACAATGTTGTTCTAGCTAGCTACATACATGAAAGTGATGAAACACTTGAAAGTGATTGGTGGGGTTGTTTTTGGCAACAACTTGATTTATATATAAATGTAGAAAAATTTCATGTTACGTGTGAAAATAAAAATTTCATTATGTTAGGCAAATGACAAATAACTAACATAATGACAAATAAGTAGGATTTTTATATTGACCCTCATTAATCACATGCATAGCACATATAATAAGTATTTTAACTATATACGTAAGCAAATGACAAATAACTAACATAATGACAAATAAGTAGGATTTTTATATTGACCCTCATTAATCACATGCATAGCACATATATAATAAGTATTTTAACTATATACGTAAGCAAATGACAAATAACTAACATAATGACAAATAAGTAGGATTTTTATATTGACCCTCATTAATCACATGCATAGCACATATATAATAAGTATTTTAACTATATACGTAACACCATAATTCGTACGATATAAACCTAGTCACATTTTGACAGACTGTAAGAAGAAGAAAAAGAAAAGAAAAGAAGGTGACCCATGCCAGTTGAAAGATTCTAATTCACAGATGTAAAATAATATAAGCGTGAGAAACGCATCTCTTATTGTTTATTGAAAACCCTACCCATTAACGTTGCATTAATGATGGTAATGTATTTAATTAATATGCTATTAATAAAAGCCTCATTTCTAACTCCTTCACCAATATTCAATGCACCAAAACTGACTTCCCAACAAAAGCTTTCTCCTAGAATCACAAACATGTCTTCTTCACAACCCACAATGTCATCACAATCTGATTCCAAATTTGATGAGATCCGATGGGTCATTCAGATCCGTCGAACCCTTGAAGAAGAGATTGAAGAGACTATCGAAGTCCCAGTGTGCATATTCAATGTCCCTAAAGCCCTTATGGTTAGTGATCCAGAGTCTTATACTCCACAACAAGTTGCTCTTGGTCCTTACCACTATTGGCGTCCAGAGCTCTATGAGATGCAAAGGTATAAGCTAGCTGCAGCAAAAAGATCTCAAAAGCAACTCCAATGTCTTTACTTCCAAAATCTTGTTGACCAGTTGATAAAGTTTGAGCCAAGGATCCGAGCGTGCTATCATAAGTACTTGGACTTCAATGGAGAAACTTTAGCATGGATGATGGGCATTGATGCATCATTCATGCTTGAGTTCCTTCAAATTTACGCCATTCAAGAAGGAAAGGTGATAACGAGAGTTTCCTCTAGGATGTCACACTTGGTGGACTATGCAGGAAGAAAGTCGGCACATAATACAATTCTTAGAGATATGGTAATGCTAGAAAATCAAATTCCTTTATTTGTATTAAGGAAGATGTTGGAATTCCAGTTCTCATCTTTAGAAGCTGCCGATGATATGTTGCTTTCAATGTTAGTGGGGTTATGCAAAGAGATTTCACCATTCAAGCTTGTGGAAGAATTGCCAAAGATTCCAGTTCCAGATTGTGCACACTTGCTAGACTTTTTGTATCACATGATCGTGCCGAAAGTGGAAGAACCATCAGAAATAATTGAAGTTGAGGATCATAATGAAGACGTGCAAGGGAAGGAAAAATCTTCTTCAGATTCAAGTTATGTGAAACATCTTCTCGATGTGATTTGGAACATGCTTTCCAAACTAAACCGTGGTCCAATAAGCCTCATCAAGAAGGTACTAGTCTCTAGACCTGTAAAATTCGTTCTAAAATTGCCTTGGACAATCCTCTCTAACCTTCCCGGATTCGCAATCTTAAAACAACCCGTTGAGTATTTCTTTTTCTCTCAAGACAAAGCAGAGGTCAAGCCAGAAGATGAAACTTCAGGCTTAAACAGTAACATCAATAAACCACCATTGGTAGAGGAAATCACAATCCCTTCTGTGAGTGATCTCTCAAAAGCTGGAGTCAAATTCTTGCCCACAAATGGTAGCATTTTAACCATTACTTTTGACGTAAAGACAGTCACTTTTTACCTCCCCACCGTTAGTTTAGATGTTAACACTGAGGTGATATTGAGAAACTTAGTGGCATATGAAGCTTCAAATGCATCAGGGCCATTGGTTTTTACACGTTACACAGAGTTAATGAATGGTATTATTGATACTGAGGAGGACGTGAAAGTACTTAGAGAAAGAGGGATCATTTTGAACCGATTGAAGAGCGATGGAGAGGTGGCAAACCTTTGGAATGGAATGAGCAAGTCAATCAGATTGACAAAAGTACCATTTTTGGACAAAGTGATTGAAGATGTGAACAAGCATTACAATGGCAGATGGAGTGTCAAAAGTGGAAAGTTCTTTAAGATTTACGTTTTTGGGTCTTGGCAGTTTCTCACATTTCTGGCTGCGGTTATGCTTTTGGTCATGATGGCAATGCAAGCAGTTTGCTCTGTTTATAGCTGTGCTCGCATACTTCGAATCAACACCACACAGTGATTTATTGCGATGCTTCTCTATGCTAACAAGAGTAATGCTATAGGCAACTATTTTAACAATAGTTGAGTCAGTAAGTTTTTGCTTTGATCTATCATTAATATCTCTTTATTATTGATTATAAACTTTTTATCTCGATTGTTGTGAACTATTTTGTGAAAATTATGGTTCCTCTAGAGATATTGAGATAAGAATCAGGGTGGCCAGGTTGTATTGATAGTTTGCTAGCGATTGTAATGATGTGTGCTCAGATTCTTTTGCTCTCTTCTGTAAAAATAAGATGGGTTTGGAGCTTTTTCAATTTTTTTTAAGGACAGCTTGTTTCTTCTTTTGTGTTGGAATTTGATTAATTAGCACAAAGTGTCAGATCTTTACTCTTTATAATGATGTTTAGGGTTTTATTTAGACGAGACCCTATTGATGGTCAGAATTCTAATTTTATTCCAGATGTTAATCTCACATGGCAAAGTAATTATTAAAGAACAGGAATGGACAATTGTGCTGAAAATCGATGGCCTCTTCACATGTGGAGTTGATAATAAAAGAAGTGGAATATGGGTGGAGTAAATTAAGAAAGAGATTAGGTTGATAGCATTTTTCTTTGGATACTAAATTACAAATTGATATTTTACTACAAGGTGTAACTTTTCACAAAATCATTTTGGAGCAAAACATTTTAAAAGTTTCTTTGTAAAATTCAAGAGTCTCTCTAAATAGAAACTGATTTTCATTGATTGAAAAGATTACTATCCAAATTGAACTAATTAACTATGCCTATCCCTTTTATATACAATCATGTAGAAAGAAAAGCAAATAACTAACCCCCTGAATTTCAGGAGAAACGGTTACAACTAAAACTACCTAGCTTTGACACGTGTACATCAACCTGTAACTACCATCCCACTTGGCATCATTCCTTGTATAGAATGTATAATCTGATCATGAAAAGGGATTGACTCCATCAAGTCTTCTAAGTCTTCATTGCTTAGGATTAAGTCTCTGTTTTTCCTATGATACTGTTGTGTCCTGCCTTCAGTTGCAACCTTCCCTGCCCCTGTGGTGCATGCTGTGCAGCACCCTGATGCTGTGATGCACGCTCAGCTGCACAGACCTGCAGCTTGCCCTGATACTGGGTGTTAGTTTCCTGCTTGGAGGTTAGTTGCTGCAGAAAACTCATATTTGTCTTGGGATTCTTTTCAACATTCTTGAACAAAAATTCTCGATAAATAACTGGCAAAAGGTTTGACGACACAATACAATAACCCCAAGTACTAGAATAATGCAGAATCAAAATATTGTTAAACCCTTACAGGGAAAAAAAAATCCATGAGAAAGAGAACTAAGATCATGACAGATGGGTATAATTTGACAAGGAAGAAAAAACCCTTTTTATCAATTATTTTGTTTGGATAAAATATGAGTGAGCATTCACATTGGTTTATGCAAATTAGCCGACCAAATTTGCCTATAAACTCAAAAAAGAAATCACATTAGATTAACAACCCATTAGTCAAAATAAAATTTTACTACAATGTATATCCCAATTTGGATAACCCCTATGCAAATATATATATATATATATATATATATATATATTGGGTAATTACAATAAATTCACATGTGGTTTGTCCCAAATTTATGTCATCTATTTGTGATTTGAAAAGTGTCATTTTGTCCACCTGAGGTTTGCATCATTAGCCTTCTGTAACCCATCTCGGTTAAAAATAAGGGTAAAAATGTCTTTTTGCTCTATTTTTATCTCTCTCCTTTCCAAACAAAAATTAAAAAAACCTAAAAAGCAAGAGAATATGACACTACAAAAAAATCGTCCTGTCCCAACGTTTTTTTCCCGGCGTTTTTTCAAATCGCTGTAATAGATTAGCCTGTCCAAGCGCTTTTTGAAAACGCTGGTATAGGAAATCCTATTACGGCGGCTCAAAACCAGCGCTTTACAAAGCGCTGTAATAGGAGGCCTATAGCGGCGTTTTTCAAAAACGTTGGTATAGGAAGCTCAACAGCGCTGGGATAGGGTTACTGATTTCCCTTATAGGGTAAGACCTATCCTAGCGTTTTTTAAAGCGCTGGGATAGGCCTCTCTCCATAAGGGAATAGAGAGACCTGTCCCAGCGCTTTTGAAAGCGCTGGAATAGGTCCCTCCATTCCAATATGGCGAGAGGTCTATCCCGGCGTTTCTAAAAACGCTGGAATAGGTGACCCTATTCCAACGCTTCAAAAACGCTGGGATAGGTCTCTATCCATAAGGGAATGAAGGGACCTGTCCCAGCGCTTTTGAAAGCACTGCAATAGGGTAACCCTATTCCAGCGCTTTCAAAAGCGCTGGGATAGGTCTCTCAATTCTCTTATAAATAGAAGCCTATCCCAACGTTTTTTGAAGCGTTGGAATAGGGTCACCCTATTCTAGCGCTCCAAAAGCGCTGGGATAGGTCACCTAAAGCGCTAGGATAGGTCACCTAAGAAATGATCAAAATACCTCCAAAACCATAAAATGACCAAAATACTCCCAAAACCTAATAAATTACAAAAATACCTCCAAAGTCCAAAAAATGACCAAAATACCCAAAAAATCTAAAAAAGACCAAAATATATTTAGTTCTCCAAAAATGACCAAAATACTCTCGAAACCTAAAAGTGACCAAAATATCCCCAAAACCCAAAAAAAAGACCAAAATACCCTTGAAACCTAAGAAAATGACCAAAATACCCATAAAACTTAAAAATGACTAAAATACCCCAAAAACCCAAAATAATGACCAAAATACCCCCCAAAACCTGTAAAAATTACCTATATGGATTTGTTAATTATCAAATGACCAAAATATCACCCGAATACAAAAAAAAATGACCAAAATACCCCTAAAACCTAAAAATTACCAAAATACCCATGAAGTCTAAAAAATGACCAAAATACCCTCGAAACCTAAAAGATGACCAAAATACTCCTGAGACCTAAAAATTACCAAAATACCCCTTGAAATCCAACAAAATGACCTAAATACCCCCCAAAACCTAAAAAATGACAAAAATACCCTTGAAACATAAAAAAAATGGCCAAACTAACCCCGAAGCCTACAAATTGATCGAAATAACCTTGAAACCTAAAAATGACCAAAATACCCTCTGAAACCTAAAAAATGACCAAAATACCCCCTGGAACCTAAAAAATGACCAAAATAACCCCGAAACCTAACAATTGACGAAAATAATCCCGAAACCTAAAAATGATCAAAATACCCCCCTAAAATTAAAAAATGACCAAAATACCCCTCAGAACCTTAAAATTGACCAAAATACCCTCAAACCTATAAAGTGACGAAAATGGGTTTTGGGGGTTCTTTGGTCATTTTTTGGGTTTCGAATGTATTTTTGTCATTTTATGGGTTTTGGGGGGTATTTTGGTAATTTTTAGGTTTTAGGGGTATTTTGGTCATTTCGTAGGTTTCGTGATTATTTTGGTAATTTTTCGATTTCGAGGGTATTTTGGTCATTTTTAGGTTTTAGGGGTATTTTGGTCATTTTCAGGTTTTAGGTGTATTTTGGTCATTTTTTGGGTTTTTGGGGTATTTTGGTCATTTAAAGACTCTTCAGGGGTATTTTGGTAATTTTCTTGTTTTGGGGGGGGGTATTTTGGTAATTTTTTGGTTTGGGGGGGGGTATTTTGGTTAATTTAAGGTTTTAGAGGTATTTTGGTCATTTTTTGGGTGTCATGGGTATTTTAGTCATTTTCTATGTTTCGAGGGTATCTTGGTCATTTTATAGGTTTCAGGGGTTTCTTGGTAATTTTCAGGTTTTAGGGGTACTTCGGTCATTTTTTGGGTTTCAAATGTATTTTTTTCATTTTTTGGGTTTTGGGGGGTATTTTGGTAATTTTAGGTTTCAGGGGTATTTTGGTCATTTTGTAGGTTTCGTGATTATTTCAGTCATTTTTCGATTTTGGGGGTATTTTGGTCATTTTTTGGGTTTGGGGGTATTTTTGTAATTTTTAGGTGTCGGGGTATTTTGGTCATTTTTTGAGTTTCAAGGGTATTTTGGTCATTTTCTGGTGTTAGGGGTACTTTTGGTCATTTTTTGGGTTTTGGGGGTATTTTAGTAATTTTAGGTCTTAGGGGTATTATGTTAAATCTTATTAATTATTAAATTATACTCAATTAATTTTTAATATTAAAATATATTTACATAATTAGAAGTATTAATTATATTGTCATTAATTAGTAAGTGTTGTTTAATTGACAATTGTAGTATTAATTTTTATTTTAGTAATTTGAAGTCTTAAATTATATATTTGTTAATTTGTAGGATTAAATTATATTTTTTAATTAATAAATTATATTTTATTAATTTGAAGTAGTAAATATTATTTTAGGGTCTCTCACTAATAGGTCAAAATTTTGTCACAATAAAAGTATACTGAATTCCCTCTAAAACTCTACAGGTTCGGGGTTCCCACCAAAAATTTTGGGTTTGCACACTTAGTCAAAAATTAGGGTCTCTCACTAAAATCAAACACTCAAAATTCCCAACTCTCTTTCTCATCCTTAAAGAGCTATCCAGTCTCCTGGTGCTCAGCGCTTATCATCTGATGATTTGGAGTAAGTGATACCTAGTAGAATGTATTCTTTTGTGTAGGACATTCTATATAGTTAGAATGTATTCTTTTGTGTAGGACATTGTACATAGTTGTTTAGAATGTATTATTTTGTGTATGAAATTTTAGACATTTGGGATATAATTATTGATATGGTTTAATTAAATATATTTAGTTTCTTGGTTTAATATGGTATGGTATTTGCTATTGAAAAATATGAATTGTAGTTCATTATAGTTGCTATAAAACAGGTATTGGAAAATATGTATTTTAGGTGCATTATAGGTGCTACAAAAATTAAAAAAAAAAAAAAAAAAGGACCTATACCAGCGTTTTTGAAAGCGCTGGCATAGGTCCTTTTCGATTATAATGAATCACGACCTATACCAGCGCTTTTGTGAACGCTGGTATAGGCCTTTTAGATTATAATGATTCACGACCTATACCAGCGCTTTTGAAAGCGCTGGAATATGTTTTACCTATGCCAGCGCTTTCAAAAGCGCTGGTATAGGCTTTTAAAATTATATTGATTCATGACCTATACCAGCGCTTTCAGGTAAAACCTATTCTAGCGCTTTCGAAAGTGCTGGTATAGGTCGTGAATCATTATAATCTAAAAGGCCTATACCAACGCTTTTGAAAGCGCTGGTACAGGGTGTATACCTTTGCCAGCGCTTTTGAAAGCGCTGGTACAGGTCTAGCGACCCTATTCCCACATTCACTGCGCAGCGGTTTGAAACGCCGGGAAAAAAAACACCGGGATAGGAATTTTGACCCTATCCCAACGCTTTTTGGGGCTATCCCAGCAGTTTCGAAAACGCTGGGATAGCCCCCTTTTTTTGTAGTTGAGAACAAAAGTGAGGGTTTTGTAAAATTTAAATGTAACACTACTCACCCACCACCATAACTCCATTTTAAAGGAGGAAAACAAATTAAATGTCATGTAATTAAAAGAAGAACAAAAGAAAAAACATAATAACCAAACAAAACCTCTTTCCCTCTCCCGTGTGTGTGTGTTTGTTTTTCAAAAAAAAGAATGGGTAATTGTCCCCATTGCTTAAGAGAGTGTGTTGTGCGTAGTATAACTTGTCTCACCCTCCCTTAAAAGTTACCATGACTTTTGAGTGGAGTTATGATGTGCTTTGTGTTAGAATCAATTTCCTTCTCCCTTGTTTGTGTGTTTGTTTCTCAAAAAAAAAAAAAAAATATCAAATAATTTTTATATATAAAAACTTTTATACTTTGGGTTATGCTACTGGTTATTATTGGAGCTTGTACTTGACCATTCGCTCATGATCTAGGGCCCCTTTGAAACATCCTATGAGGATTTTGAGGCAATTTTTTTGTTATAACCCATGGGTAAAACTCACCCTTGAAAATTGGCTTGTAAGGGGAGGGTGCCTAAGAGCTTATAAACACATGGTTAAGCTTATTCTTAATTCATGTGGGACATAAGATCATAACATACCACCACGCTCTGCAGCCGACGTCCATGACGGCTCATTCTAGTGACACTAACCCGTTGGTAGCCCTTTCTCTTTTTGGTGGCTCCACTCAACTATCAATAATTTTATTCTAGCCTCTAGGTCGCCCCTTCCAATATCCTACCACAAAGCCACAACTCATTTGATCCCATACTCAATGAGTTACGCTCGATTAATCGGAGTGGTGATTGGCTCTTATACCAAATGTTACAACCCATGGGTAGAACTCACCCTTGAAAACTGGCTTGCAAGGGAAAGGCACCTAAGAACTTATAAACACATGGTTAAGCTTATTCTTAATCCATGTGGGACACTAGAATCATAACACTTTTATTGGGTTTTTGTTCATTTGGAGTGAATGGTGACCAAGCTAATAGTGATGGCATGGTGGTGGTTGTTAGTTTTGTTTTTGTTTTTTTTTGTTTTTTTGTCGAGAAGAATGTTTGTTTGTGTTTGGTTGAATGTATGCGTGGGAGTTTGGTTTGTCGACTTGAGGGTGCTACGGGAGTGGTGGTGTCAGATTTGCCGTTAGGTCTCGAAAAAATACATAACCTTGTTGCCGCTTTGCATAATCCAGTAGAGTTGTGGTTGTGGTTGAGATTGGTTTGTATTATGATGAAATTGGTAACCTCCATTAGAAATTTTTAGCTCAAATTGGTAGATCTAACCATTAGGTGAGGCTTTTTCTTTTTATTGTTGGGTATTGCGTTTTATTTGAACTACAATGAAATACCACAAGTTACATCAAATTCCATTTTGGCTGGGACATCGTCTAGCCAAACCAGATGTCATCATTCTTGGCTTTCTTAGTCGTGAGCAACATAGTTTCAATTCCTTTCAGTATGGTTGAAACTAAAATAGCTAAAGAGCTTTGCAATCTAAATTACTTGATATTATCGAAGTGAGAAGACCGAAAATCCTCCCCTTGCACCTGATTGATGATGACTAAAGCATCTCCCTCGAAAATAAATTCTCGAATGCTTGGATGCAAGGGATGATGATTGATGATTGAAAGTTGAAACTTTTCTGCTTATGTATAATTTTGTTTTACAAGAAGAAGGCAAAGTGCTTATTTTTAATTGTTTGAAATTTCATCTTCAATGTTCATCTTCAAATCCTATCTTTTTGATTCATGTTATGTTTATGTTTGTCTAAAAATGTGTTTTTCTAATGGCAAATTAAGAGGTGGGTTACAAAAGGCTAACGATGCGAACCTCAAATGGGTAAAGTGACACTTTTCAAACCACGAATAGGCAATATGAATTTGGGCCAAACCACAAGTGGGTTTACTATAATTAATTTAAAAAAAAAATCTCTTTTCTTTAACAAAGCCCTCCAACTTCAAATCATGTTATATATCTTACCATGGATTGGATGTTATAAGCAATACTCAATTTCAATGGTGTTTGGGGTGTGTTCTTATAAAATGGTGGCTTGGATTATTGCCATCAACTTGGGTTTGAGCTTGCCTATTGGGACTAATCTAAAGCTTCGATTTGAGGATCAATTGGATAGTTGGCATGTGATTTGGAGGGTTTAGGTTGGGTATGAGTGTTAATAGATTCTGGGTGTGGAATTTCTAGTGGAGTTTTTAGTCAAGGGGTGGCTTGGTGTTTCGATCATGGCCGTCGAAGATATTGAATCAAATTTTTGGTCAAATACCAATTGACGTAGAGACTCAAAGAGAAGGAGATGATTTGGGGGAAATAATAATATTTTAATGAAGTAAAACATAAAATATAACTAGCCTACAAACACATAAATCTCATCACACCTCTAGGTATTTTTGTGATAGAGGAATTCAAAAAACCCAATTATGATGAATATAAATTATTAACCTTTAGAAAAAAGAAAAAAAGAAAAAAGAAAAAAGAAAAAAGAAAAAGAAAAAGCAGAGCATGCACTCAAGTTCTTTTTAATCCTAGAATTTAGTCACTTATGGGCATTTATTTATATTTGATTTTGGCAATTGACATGCCGTTTAGAAGGAATAAGGAGAGGTGAAAGTGTCTAATTTTGAGGGATATGGATAATGTGAGAGAAAGAAAGAGTGGGGGCAAAAAAAGAAATTGTTTAATTTATTTATTTAAAGAAGAAGTTGTATTATATTTGATTACTTGACTAATGTGTGAGACAGTGAGAGAGAGATCCTCTCAAAAATAATGTAAGGAAAAAAAAAAAACTGTTTGAAACTATCAATATAAGATGTTTTATTTTTGTAAGGACCAGGTTTGGGTTCCTATTTCACTGGATGGACCTGCTTAGGCCCAAAAAGCCCAATACAATGAATTTGTAGAGAATGGGTTAGAAATCTGGACTTAAATGAGTTGGACAACAAATGAAGTGAGTTTAGTTTACATGAAGAAGAAAATATATTGACTAAACTAAAGAAAACTGTCTTCGGCACAGTCCGAGGAGATTTGTCCTTGTATATTGATTCTTAAGTTTGATTACAAATTCAGTTCTTGATTGCTACAGTGTTTTTCTTTTTATTTCCCGACCCCTCTTTCCTCAGGGGTTTCTTACATTATATATCTTCCTTTGAATAATCTTGGCCCTCCACTTGTTGATCATCCTGGCCATTACTTGGGTGCTTGTCCCATCAGACACCCCCTCTGCCCTTCTGTGAGTTGGGGTAGCCAAGGCAGCACTGTTCAGGAATCTTCTCCACATAAATGCGGCCAGAAAGTTAGTTGCAGAGCATTCAATGCCGTGGCAGCAGCATTTCCTTAGATATTTCCTAGCTCCCATTCTTCCAGTACGTTCATAGTGCATGTCTTTATCAACGAAACCTCCTGGTACGTCACCCTGGCTGACAAGAGGCACATCTTGATCTTTATTGCATTTAGCAGAGGGGATACTCCTCCTCGAACAACCTCTCCCAGCCATTACGGTCATAGTTTTCTCATGAAATTCGAAGTATCCCGTCTCTCTTGCCATTGATCCATTCTCGGATCATTGTGCCTCCTCGGACAAGGCCCGATGCCCAATATATATTTGGGCTTGCATCCCCACAATTTTCTTTTAAAAAAGTTATTTTATTTTTATATTTGAATTTGACAAAGAAACGTGGAGGAGGAGGGAGAAAAGTGGTTGAAAATATATATATATATATATTTAATTTATCTAAAATTTAAGAAATTTTAAACTAGTAATTTTTTGTATTTAACTCTATTATTTAAACTTTTTAAAATTGTGAATTTGAGGGTATTTTAGACATCCAAAATGAGAATCCTAAATAGGGGAAGCTCTCTTAAATAGTAGTATAGATATGGATTACAATTGTTTAAAAAAATTTTGAAAAAATATTTTTAAAGTAGTTAACCAAAACTTTTAGTGATAAAAACTTACTGCAATTTCATTTTGGAAATTAGAAAAAAGAAAAAAAAAAAAAGAAAAAAAAAGAGTATGTTAGTACATTATTATTTAAGCTTTTTAAATTGGTGAATTTGAGGGTTTTTTGAGCATCTAAATTGAGGATTCCAAACAGGGGAAGTCTCTTAAATAATAATATAAATAATTAATGAGATGTCAGTTTCTTAAAAAGTGATTAACTAAAAGGTAAAATACTCAAAGTATGTTCTTATTCTATAATAGGGAGGAATTTTATATAAGCCAATGTGACTGCTATTAGAGTTCAACTTATCTAGTACATAAACTTATACCAAAGCCCACACTTAATCAATTTTGAATGCTCTGGTGTCAGCTCAATATAGTTTGGGGCCTAAAGCAATAAATTTAAGTGGGCATTTTATATTTAAATGTCAATTAAATTAATTTATTTAATACTATCAAAATCAAGGTTAACTTATTGAATTAAATAAATAATTTGATGAATTAATACCAACTAAACTAAAGTTAATTTCATGTAGAGAATCAAACAATGTGGTTCCAGTATAAAACTTTTTTTTTTTCTTTTTTAAACCACTTATTATCAAACAATTTGAAAAATGCTAAAGTATTAAAACATATAAATTAATGTGATTGGTAGGTTTCAACAACCTAATAAATGAAAGTTTGAATTTACCACTGCTCCCCCTTGGTGCGGTAGTCACTCTACAAGTATAAATGCTTGTGGGGTGTGGGAGGCAAGGGCCGGAGTTCAAGTCTTCAGGAGGGAGCTTGACACACATATACACTTAGATTAGGCTAATGTAAAAATTCTATCTTGTATAAAAAAAAAGGTTTGAATTTTTTATTTATTATTATTATTATTATTTTTTTTTTTTGGTGACTGGTGACACATCATTTTGTAGTAAACTTTATAATATCCATGGTATCACTCTACCACTATGGGCCTTATTATAATGACATGTAAGGTTATAACTGAACCAAGTTGTTTATGAACAACTTGAGCTCGGCTTGAGGAAAGACTTGTTTATGTTTGTTAGTTTAGTCAACAAGTCAAGTTCAAGCCTAACTTTAGACTTGATTATTAAATAAGCCAAGGTTGAACATGATATTGTGTTAGTGAAAAGCTCTTGAACATGGGGGCTTAAATTAACTATATATAATACTATATATTTATATGTATTACATGTTTAAAAATATATTTACATAGACTTGAAATTGGGTTATATAAGTTTGTAAATTAGTTCATATGATATAAAATTATAATTTGTAAATTATTCATAACATAAACAATCTAAATGTAGCAAAAATTCATTGATTTATGAAGGGGTAAAACATTTTAGTCATGACTTTACTATATACATAAAAATAATAAATTAATCAAATAGCTTGTGAACAAGCTCGAGCTTGTTCAACAAGTAAATGAACCAAGCTTGAACAAATAATCTTTTATCATGATGAAGTCGAGCTTGTCTTTTATGGTGATGAGACCTTAACATTGTGGTGCCTTTTTAACAAAGAAAGTATAACTTCTTTTTAATGGGGGCCTTAGGCCAGGCCAATGACACCCACTATCATTTTAAAACCTTAAATACATAAATAAACGAGTTTCTCACACAAAGCCAACAAACAAACAAATGAGGTTTGATAAAATGTTAGTCATCCAACATAAAAATTGAAGTCTTTTGGTGGATCGGCCTAACTAACTAGGGGATATTGGGCTTTTGCCCTTATTTTGCAAAAATAACAGCAATATGTCTTTGTTTTCAAACTATTTAGGTCCGTGTCCCTGTTTTAGTACTCAATTATCTAAAAGTCGGCTTCTATACGAAACTCGATCATACTAAATCCAGGTTATATATAACTCGATTTTACTATGATCAAGTTGGTTTCACGTTTTTGCGATACTGGATTGACACCGTGGCTTTTCCGCAATAAAATATTTTAGCTGGACAATTTAAAGCTTGGCGATGTGAAAATTGACTTGTATGCAGAGTAAAATCAAATTTTGAATGTAACGTGTCCAAAACACTTTGTCTCCCTCAATCCGATTAGTAGCCACCTTTGTCTCCCTCAGTTCGTTTAGTACACCCTTTCCAACGAGCCTCCTCTCCAAGTGCACTCCATCTTCAAGTTGTCTTCTTTCTACCCATAGACTGATCGTAACCCAAACCCTAACCTAACCTTTACCTGCAACTCTCACCTGCAACTCTCAACATCAAGGATTAGAAACGCATTAAGGTAATTTCTAAAGTTTGAGTTCAAATTTTTTTTGCTTCTGCATTTAATTTGAGTTAAGTTTGGCTTGTGTATTGAGTTGAGTAAAAAAGTAGATGGCTTGTGCATTTAATCTGATTTGAGTTTGGCTTCTTCAGCCTAAAGAGTTCTAAATTTTTCTCTACTAGATTTTGCCTAATTTTCATTGATTTGAGTTTGCCTGAAATTCCTAATTTGCAATGATTTCAGTTTTCTTTGTTTGCATTGATTTGAGTTTGCCTGAAATTCCTAATTTGCATTAATTTGAATCTTAGGTAGCTGGACAAAAGCTATAGCGGCTTTGAAATTGAAAATTATTTGGTTATTCTTCAAATAATTGTAAATCGTGGTTCTTGGTTTTTACCAGATGAGGATTAGATAATTAGACTAGAGAATTTATACTCCTCCTTAGGTATATCTCTGTCAATGGAAATTGGAAATGAATATTGTGAGGATATCCTTATTGACCAGTCTTCCATTCTGATACTGATAACAATAGTGACGAATTTGAAGTCATCACTAAAAGCTGTGTACTTATATCAGCTCTCTGTTTTCTTTTTTTCTTTTTTCTTTTTTTCATTCCCATGAAACCCATCTCTTTCCCTCACTCTCTCCCTCACCCAGCTTGCCGACCCAGCTAGAGAGCCTCCCTCACCCAATCTGCTGACCAGCTCGCCATTGCCAGCTCACTGTCGACCTCAGCCCACCGCCGACCCAGCCTTCTCCTTTATCCCTCCCTCTCTCCTCCACCACCACCCACCCTTCTTCCCCTTTCGCTCCCCCTTTTCCTCCATTACATCCCCTCTTCCTTCCCTCTATCTCCCCCCTTCCCTTACCTTCTCCTTCCACTTATTTGAACTACATAACGTTTTTTCTTTCTGTAAAATTTGGTTTGGATTTGTTTAAGTGATATGGGTTTTGAGTAATTTTAAGATTTGTAAGTGTAAGTATGAATTTATAGTATTTAGTTTCCTGTAATGGGTTTTTGTGTTAGTTTCTTGTAATGGGTTTTTTGTTAGTTACTTGTAATTGGTTTTTGTGTGGTTTTTGTCAGGTTTGGATGATAATAAAAAGTGGTTTTCTCTTGGGGATTCTTTGTTTCTAACTGTTCTTGATCAAGTATATTTTTGTTTTGTGGTGAAACTACTGAGCATTATAATTTTAAGATTTGTTATCATTTGTTGAAAGAGGCATTTGGGTGTGTGTAATTTTATTTTCTCTTGGGATTCTTTGATTTTAACAGTTCTTGGTCATGTTTATTTATTTTTTTTGTTTTTGTTTTTGTTTTTGTGAAGCTACTGACTTGTTATCTATTTGTTGAAAAAGGGGTGTGTATTTTTTTTGGAGATGTTGAACATTATGCTATAATAGCTAGTAAGTGTATTGATAAACTCTTTATAAATTAGAATTTTCTTTTGCAGGTTAAATATTCATTATTTGTGACAATTTTGGATTTTTTTCTTAAAGGTGTACACTTGGCTTGAGCATAGTAAGTAGAATTTGTTTAAATACTTAAAAAACTCTATTCTTGTGATGTTTAATATTGTTTTTGTGGTGGGTTATTGTGTTGGAGCAAGCGGGTGGCTTGCATGGAGTTATAAGATGGTTTAAATTCATATTATGAGTGTTTTATTTTTTTGGAATTATGAATGAATATTGTCGATTTATATGTGATAGATACTATTTAATTGTTTTTAATACTTGTAAGCATTATATATCGTGATGTTGATTATTGTTTTTTGGTGGGTTGTTGTGTTGGAGCAAGCAGGTGGCTTGCATGGAGTTATAAGGTGGTTTAAATTCATTTGGGAGTGTTTTTTTTTTTTGAATTGTGAATGAATATTTTTGATTTATATGTGATGGTTACTATTTTGTTAGGACATATGTGAATCATGTTAGGAACATATGTCAATATAAAATTTGCTAATCCTTTGACAAAACACACTTTACTTGTAATTAAGTAGATTTAAGATGTGTTTAACACTTCAAGGAACAAGGTTTTAAGTTCAAGTGTTAGAGCCATGCAAGTCTGTCCAAGAATTAAGTGAAGAAGTGTTGGATTTTAAATCTCGACAGCTAGCTCGATAGCTAGTATCTATCAAGGTTTGTTTAAACCTGATGCTCGACAGTTGCTCGATAAATAGGGTATCTATTGAGATTTAAGAAAATCAGATTTTCAGTTCTGATTTTCATCCAATCCGCGTATAGATGTTTGGGTTTTCTTTTCTCACAACCCTAAACATATATAAGGATTGTTTTAAGGGTCGTCAGAGCTGATGCACCTCAATCCAAAAGTTTTTCACAAGCATTTTATGAACTGAAGACATATGTCCTAGTTCATGTTTCTATTCAAGAAGTTACTGTGTTTGCACACCGTAGGGTTTTGTAATCAAAGAGTTTCGTGATCTTCATTGTGTGATGAACTGAAGAACTTTGCAGCCAACATCCTTCTCAAGTTGGTGTGTAAGCCACGTACTGGGATCCGCGAATTAAATTGGTTAGTCATGTACTGGGAACCGTGCATTGAAAAAAGAGATTATCACTATAAAACAAGTCCAATTGGGTATTGGGGTAAAGGTTCAACTGTAGGTTGGTATAAGGTACTAGAATTTCTTTACTTGTAACTGCTTGTTGTGATAATAATGAATTCTCGGGAGTGGTGACCTTAAAATCAAGGTTTTCAAACCCGGACCGTTCATTGAACCATAAAAGGAAGAGGTTCAAGATTTTTGAGGTCGAACCGAGGTTGAACTAGAGTTGAACCGTGATGACGTCATAATTAATTTAGTGATTATTTAAAAAATAAATAAATATATTAAATTAGTAAAAATTGAAAATTTAACTAAAATAATCCAAATAAATATAAAGAACTATATTTCAAATAATTTTTTTTTTTATGTCATAAGTTTCATAATGTAAATAAAAATATTAAATTCTAAACAAACATAATTATGCAAATAAAATATATTAAATTCTAAGCATAATACAATCTAATATTTTCTCTTTTATGCCAGTTTGAATCGTCAACCATTTGTGAATTAAAAAAAAAAAAAAATACAAGAGTAGGTGGGCTGACATTGGTTTGTCCACCAATAAAAAATGGGTTTAATAAAAATCAAGTTCCCATCAAATTAAGAAGTGCTTGACAGCAAGCATAAGTGGGAACAATAAAGCAAGCGTTTTGTGGTTGAGAGTAAAGTAAGGCAGTATGCCAGTACATCATCTTCAAAGAGCTGAAGAATAAGACTCCAAATGCAAAAATGCAGATACACAGCATCTGTAAAAATGCGGAGAGAGAGTGATCGAGACATAGAAGATGTGAATCTTATCTTTTTTTTTTTCTTTTCCCAAGCAATCTATTTACTTTTCTTTCCAGCACCTACTTCTCAAATTTGAAATTTTGTGTCTTTCTCCCTAGTACTTCTCAGTCTCTCATCTTCGGTCTTCCTCAATTCTCAAGCAAATTATAACAGATCTGAAGGTAAGAATCTCTTTCACAGCTTCATCCTTTATTCACTATCCCTCTTTCTATTCCGGTCTCACTCGTTCTTCCCTAAAGAACATATCCGGCTAACCTGAAATTGCTCTTCAGAAAGAAATTTTCTGAGGAGGAAACTAAAAAACCGGTGCCTGGTTCAGAAAACCGTGCGGTTTGACCGCTCGAGAGGTTCACAGCAAAAATATAATTTTCGATTTTTTGTGATTAAAGAACAGTTTTAAGAAGCGGTTCCCGGTTAACCCAGTTGGACCGTATGGTCTAGTCCAGGTTTCAAAACCTTGCTTAAAATCACCCAGTGAGGTTTTTGCCTTGTAAGTTTTCCCCATTCATAAACAAATCACCGTGTCAATTTATTTTCCACTGCAATTTTAACTTAGTTTGTGAGTTGTTTATGCTGCCACGCTTATTGCATGCTAATTGAATTAATTAATTAATTTGGCTAATTAATTGGTTAATTCATCATAAGGGATCAATACATTCTTGGCCTATCAAGTGGTATCAGAGCAGGCACACTCTGATTAGGTTTTAATCTTTGTTGTGTGATCCATTGACCCCTGTTTGTCATGGATAGAGGATAGTCTCTTATTATACCTCCTTTATTTGATGGTGCTAACTATGCATACTGGAAAGTACGCATGAGAGTTTTCTTGCAGTCATTAGATGAAAAGGTGTGGCAAGTTGTGGAGATAGGCTGGACCAAGCCGAAGGAAGCGCCGGCCGATTGGGATGATGCTAAGATTAAGGCGGAAAATTTCAACAACAGGGCATTGAATGCGTTATTCAGTGCGGTCACGAATGAGGAGTTCAAGAAGATATCCTCTATTGAAGCTGCTAAAGAGGCATGGACCATCCTCCAGACAACCTATAAAGGAACTAAGGTTGTCAAGGATTCAAAGATTCAGAAGCTTACTACAAGCTTTGAAAAGATTAAGATGGAGGAGAATGAGTCATTCGATGAGTTCTATGTCAAGCTCAAGGACATTGTGAACTCAGCCTTTAATCTTGGGAAACTATTCCCGAACCCAAAATTGTTAAAAAGGTGCTCAGATCTTTACCTGAAAGATTTCATGCCAAGATCACCGTGATTGAGGAATCAAAGGATATTTATAAAATTCCTTTGACAGAGATGGGTGGAAATCTGCAGACCAATGAGTTGGGTTTGACAAGGATATGGAAATCAAGTAAGGGAAAGGGCATGGCATTGAAGGCCAAGAGAAGTGACACTGGTGAGTCTTCAGATGATGAAGATTCTAAGATGAAATCCTATATCACCAGGCAATTCAAAAAGTTTATGAAGAATGCCAATGCTAAAGGATTTGATAAAGATTGCAAGCAGTCTAGTTCATCTCAGTTCAAGAACTAAGACAAAGGAAAGAAGGATGCTAGGGATGGCGGTCAGTACACTGTTCCCTCAGGACCAAAATGCTTTGGGTGTCAAGGCTTCGGTCACATGAAACAAGAGTGCCCTACGTATCTTAAGACCATTGGAAAGAGCAAGGCATTTGCTACTACTTTGAGCGACACCGAGCCTGAAGATGATTCTGACAATCAGGATGATGGAATCCTAAATGCCTTTATTGCCACTGTAAATCCTATTGAGGGGATTGCTAAAGATGTGGATAAAGAACAGGATTTGGTGGAGTCTAAGTTTGAGAAGATGGATGAACAAGCCTATGCAAAATTATACAAGGTCTTGGAAAAACAAGAGAAGTTGTATAGGTTGGCTACCAAGAAGCTTAGTGAAGTGGAGCTTGAACAAGAAGAACTCTCCACAAAGTTTGATGAAGCCAATCAGACCATTGAAGCACTGAGATTTTAGAATAATTTCTTGGCTGAGAAGACCAAGAAGCTTGAGGCAGAATTGTTCCAAGTTAGAGCTTAGTTGGAGAGGACTTCAAGTGCAAAGCTTGACGAGATTCTTCGTGTTTAGAAATCTGCCTTTGATTGAACCAGTTTAAGGAATGATTTCTCTTCTCCTAGTATTGCTTCTACTAGTACTACTACTTTTGTTTATCCTACTAATAATGTTGAATTTGAAAACAATGATGTGAAAAATGTGTTAGCTAGTGAAAACATAGACAGGGGTAAATCTATCTCAGGAGCACCCTTTAAGCTTGATAAGAAAGAGATTAAGAACCCTAGGGCTAAAAAGGGAAACAGTCAAAAGCCTAAATAGAAGAAGTGGTATCTCTGTCATCACTGTGGAGCAGTTGGACATACTTGACCTAATTGCTACAAGTGGTTAGCCACCCAACAGAGCAATAGTATGATCTCATCAGGAAACCAGAATCAGTTTCCATCCTCCTTTGCTCCTCTTGGAGATCTACTCAAAGCCCTCATTTTCCTTTCGAACTTGAACGGTTTCAATTTTTCCCCCTTACTACCGAATCAAGGGTTTGCAAAACGGAAAGGTTCCTTTAAGGTGTGGAAAGAAAAAGGCTCCAAGTGATTGAGTCACTTTTTCTCTCTCTCCCTTTCTTGTTTTTGAGTTTGCATTACTTGTGTGTTTTGCTTTATTGTTTTGAGTTTGTCTAGTTTATGCTTTGCTTTGTTTAACATGATTTTGTTTGTCTATTTTCATTTTTTTTTTTTTTTTTTGCTTTTCATAAAAATTATAAAAAAAAATTGAAAAATCAGAAAAATACAAAAACAGTGTGTTTTGTGTACATTGGTACCTGTGTACCTTGGATGGCCATTGAAACAAAGTTTTCTAAATTTTGTATCTTTTGTAGCTTAGATGAGCATCTCTATGCACAACTAAGCAAGTGAGCTTCGTGGCTCGTGTTTGTGATAAGTAAAATTAAGTAATTTTCTGTACTTAACACTCGTATTACTCTTTTTGACGGGAATGACTAGAAAATCCTAAGAGAAAAGTATAAATAACCATCTTACTACTGTTGCCCACCAATCATGAAATGACATCTATATGCTTTGGCATAGCAAAAGTGCAATGTCAAAGCTTAACATCATTGAGTATTTCTTTTCTCTCTCTTATTTACCCATGCACGGTTTGCTTAAAAGAAAAATATGCAAAGAAAAATAAAAGCAAAAAGAATCAAAATACTTTATATATGATTGCAAGCGTGTCTTCTAGGAGATGTGGGAGTTATAGGATGTACCTCGAAGGTGATGGTTTCCATCAAGTAGTTATGATTATGTGTGAGTTAAAGAGATTTTCTTATATTTGAAATCGTCATAACATGTAGACACTTATGCAATCTTGCAATGTTTTTTACACACAACACGCAACATTCTTTGCTACTCTTGATACATGTGCAGATACAATGTGATTTGGGCATAACAAGGAATACCTGTGTTAATTTATACTCACTAAACTGTCTTGACTTGTTTTTGAAATAAAAATTTGGTTAGACTTATTTAGTGTGTATGTGTTTTGGATTCAAATGCTTGACATTTTTCTTGATGAGAGATGTTTTTAAGAGCTTAAAATGATGATTGGATCTTTAGTTGTGTAGCATGCTTGATTGCATTCATTTCTATGTTTTTCTCCTCTTTGAAAAATTGTTTTAAGCAATCTCGACAGCTGCTGGACAACTCTCGACAACTAGGCTATTTATTGAGCTCTTCAGCTTCTTTTCTCACAGCTGCTATCACATTTTCGATCCATCGAGCTTTTTGAGAATTTTTCTCGATAGCTTCTCGATCCATCGAGGAAGTTTTTGTATGCTTGATAGATGCTCGATAGCTTCTCAATCCACTGAGACCCTTTTGCTGTGGACACCTCTATTTAGCTTCTCGATAGATGTATCTGTTGAACTTTAAATCTCGACACCTCTCGATACCTATCGATCTGTCGAGAATTATGGATTTCTATATAAAGGGTCAGCGTGATTTCTACTTCATTTTTCTCGACCTTTCTCGATCCTTTCTATCTTTTCACCTTCCCAAACTCTTCTCTCTCCTCCAAACCTCTTCCTCAAGTGTTCCTTGGTCTCAAGAGCATTTTCTTCCTCTGGTATGTCTCTTATTCATTCATTTATCATGCATTTCATCTTTTGTGACCTAACTTTTGGAATTTTTTGATAAATTTTGGGGCTTTTTCAAAATTATGGAGGTTTGTGTGAAATTTTTGGAATGGGTTTTTGTTTAAATGATGTTAACTCATCATGCGTTGCATCACATGTGCATTTTAACTATGTTTCATGCATTTTAGATGTGTGATTATTATGTTGAAATGTTATGTGCTGGTAGGTTTGGATTAGGCTAAGCCCATGATACTTTTAATGTTGCCTATCACATGCTCATGCATTTTTCATGCATACGTACCTTCATTTCTTTATATTCTCATATTGAACTGTTTGGTGCTTTTCTGTTTGTCCCTTTCTCTCTCTCTCTTTCTTTCGTTAGTTGCTCTGTGGCACCTAAATGAAAATCTACTCTGTCTTGGAACCCTCTTCGTTTCAAGGCATCTTCTTCTTCTTCCCCCTCTGATTCTACTCCATCTCACGTCTGGTTCTGTGATGATAAAGCCCATAAGGACTTTTCGGAGAACTTCTCACGACGAGGCATTCATTCAGAATGCCAAGTCATTCTATCGGACTTTTCCAATACTGACATTTCCACTATCATCTAAAGTAGGGGTTGAGAGTCATTGTGTGGCATCCGGTCACTTGTCCCTCCGTGATCATACATGAGTTTTACTCCAATATGCATGGATTCGATTATTTAGTACCTCATTTTGTCACTTGCGTTTGAGGTACGCGAATCGTAGTCACTTCGGATATTGTATCTGAGGTGCTACATGTTCCTAAGATAGCGCATCCTGACTACCCTGGCTGCGATCGTCTGAGGACTGTGTCCAAAGACGAACTCTCGTCTCTTTTCTGTGAGACACCTCCTTCTTGGGGTGACTGTCAAAACACCCCTTGCTCGGGCTTTGCAAAAGTTCTGAGGTTCCTTAAAATGGTGATGACATTTGTTCTCCATCCATTTTCTCACTATAACTCTATCACAGAGCTTTGGGCTCAATTTTTGTTATCCCTCCTTGAGAGGCTTACCATTGATTTTCCCTCTTACTTCATTTTATCCCTTATAGATGTCTATAGGGATACGGCGACTCGTGATAAGCTTATTTTTCCTTCGGCTATCACGCGGATTCTTCGCCATATTTCTATCTCCTATCCCGAATCTCCTTATTTTTCGGTTATGTGTGCCATAGACGCTGTTATTGTTAGATGGAGCGAGGCCCAGCTTCGACCAAAACGGCCACGGATAGAGACAGCGACTCCTCCATCTTCTTCTGCTCCTTCCACATCCGCACCTTCTTCATCAGCGGATGGTGTGACCCTTGAGGCGATTATGGCGCAGTTGTAGTGCATGGATGCTCGCCTTGACACACTCAGTGATGAGTTGTTTCGGGTGAACATCGGTGTTGGCCGTATTGCTCGACGGCAGGCTCACCTTGGTGCCTTCGTAGAGTCTCCCTCTCCTTTTCCAGAGGTATCTGAGGATTTCAATGACGATGGTGACTCCAACGATGATGATGATGAGGATGAGGATGCTAGCTCTTCTGGTGACGACACAATGACTACTTGATTTACTTACCCTTTGTCATTCATAAAAAAAAAGGGGAGTAGTTTTGGATATGAGAGTAGTCATGTACATAGGGGGAGAGTTAGCATAGGAGATTTTTATTAGGGGGAGGTGTTTTCTTTTTGAGGGATGTAGTGAGGGCTTATGTATTCTTTCTTTTCTTATGTTTTAGATACATTGTTCTTATTGTGTGATAACAAACCTTGTACTTATGATGTTATATATATATATATATGATGAGGTTGTTATTACAATTCTTTCACCTATCTTTACATGTGTTGTTTCTATTTTCTCTTTATGCACATGGTTCATATATTTTGTATGCAATCTTTTATTTCTGTTTCACACTAAGATGTCGTGATGAGTTTTGTTTAAAGTGTTTCAGAAATACAGGTTGTCAAAGTCTTCTTGCCATGAACTCTCTTCTTGCAAAATTTTTCAAGAGTTTGTGTTAGGATAGATTTTATTGTATTCAACAAGTAAGTATGAGTTGAGTGATTTATGACTTCTTTCATATGTTCATTTGTTTGTTGTGGTTTTGTCACAGATTGCCAAAAGGGGCGATTGTTAGGACATATGTGAATTATGTTAGAAACATATGTCAATATAGAATTGGCTAATTCTTTGACAAAATGCAATTTACTTGTAATTGGGTAGAATTGGTTTTTAAGAAGAAGTCAAGTATTGTAAAAGGACTTGGCATGAGACCTTCCTCTTCTCTAGTAACCACTACCTCATCTAGTTCCTCGGTGGAATATATCCATCGTCTAGAAAATGAGACAATTGAGCTTAGAGGCAAGAGCTAGGGACCAAGAGGTGCAAGCTAAGCAAGAAGAGGTCTAAAAGAATATTCTTAACTTTTTGAGGAGCAAGGTTATGATGACGCTCTTACCTATGGGGGTGGTTTATCTTCAAGTTAAAATACTTATTGGTTAGTACTTTATTTTAGCAATTGACCTGCACTACATGGTGTGACTACTTTTTTTAATGCATTGTTTGAAACTAATTATATTATATTACACTTGAAAATCTATATTTGCTTTCTACAACTTATACATTAGGAGTTGTGAATTTAATTCATTGGTGTGGCTACTCTTAATGCATTATTAGAAATGTTTCTTATAACATAGTTAATGTTTTCACTTTATGATTTTAATGTAGTATTGTTTTTATATTTGTGCAGATTTCTTACTGGTGGCTTTTAGGGCATTCAGAAAACCCATATACAAAACAATAAGCACATGCCGCTAAAGCTAATGCTCAAAACTCATACCAAGAATCCAAGCAAAACCAAGCCAAAGCAAGTAATCGGATCGGGGCATATAGGCTGGTTAACTAATCGATGCAAGCACATTCTTCCTTCTAGTATCTCCAGAGTATGGAGGAATTAAGGGGAAAGTTTCGCCTTTCTTATCTGAAGTACCCATTCTCGGGTCAGGAGCTATGTACCAGTGCCTTCTTGTAATTGATGGAGGAGCTTTCCACTTGTCTAAGGTAGCTTTTTAGTCGACTTGAAGTCATGTGACTTGAAGACATTTGAGGACATGTTCTATTGGTTCTAATTATATTATGCTACACTTTTTGTATTGGTATAAAACATCTTGTGTTATTGTATGTGTTGTAAACAATTATTGTATGGAAGGAGTTTGAATTGAAAACTAGTTTTATTTTTTACTTGTGGAATGTATAGACCGTTTTTTTATAAATGTGTTGTTGAAATAAATGTGTTATTCAAATGTGAGGTTTTGACAATGTAATGACAGGTTACAGGTTAATATTAAAGCTATGAAAAAAATAAAAACAGAAAATAAGTTTTAGCGACGAATTTTTCCGTCACCAAATATAGCAACAAAAAATTGTTTTAGTGACGAAATATTTTATCTCTAAATGTAGCAGAATTTTGTAAGAAATAGCTTTAGTGACAAAAATTTTCGTCACTATATGTGCCTGGATTTTCTTAAAAATAGTTTTAATGACGAACTTTTTCATCACTATATGTACCCGAAAATAGTTTTAGTGATGAAATTGTTAGTCACTAAATATGATTTAATAAATTAAAGTATTTTTGGTGACGAAATATTTTCGTCACTGAATAGTGTTTTTAGCGAGAAAAACATTTAGCGATGAAATGTTTTTGTCGCTAAAAGTTTTTTTTTAAACAAATCGGACTTTTAGTGACGAAAGTTTTCGTTGCTAGGACTTTTAGTGACAAGGTTTCAGCGACAAAATGAGTTTTGTTGCTAATTAGTAGATTTCATCGCTAAAGGTCCTTGGCAACGAAAAATTGGACTTTTAGTGATGAATATTTTCGTCACTGAAAATACATTTTTGTTGTAGTGACTGTCAGTTGTTAGCTTGATGTAGTAGCCTTGCTACAAAAGAAATGAACAAATAATGTAAGAAGGATCTTGACAATGCGTTTAGCAATATTTCTACAAATTGTATCACATGCTTTTCTATGGAAATCTACATTTTTTCAAATGCATTGCTTTAACTTCTAGAGCCCAAATTGTATACATACGGAAAAAAAAAATTAGGCTAAGGTTTGATCATAAACAGCCTACAATTGAACATTTTAGACTAATTTTTTTTTTTTTTTTTTTTAATTTGCTGGTTCTAGCTCATTCTCTAACCGAAGTGGAGCAAGATGTAATACAAAACTTGACCTAGTTAGATTTGTGGGGATTGAGGTAGGCTATGCATCTATTACATTTTTAAACGACTAGCTACTAGTGCTCGATATGAAACATTGACTGGACCCATTTTGGATACAATAAGAAAGAAAGGATAGTACAACTTAAAAGGATAGTAAAACAGTATAAAAGACCAAAAATAATACGAAGACCATGAAGTCCCAATATAGCATCTCACATCTCAAAAGTTAGTGCATTGCTCTTGGATAGAAAGCCCACCTACCTTTTACAATTGATTAGACATATTGTATAAGCTCGTATGTTCCTAAGCTGAAATCTTGTCCTAAGTGATGATCATCTACATTGATATGTTTCTTTATGTCATGATAAACTGGGTTATCACAACATAAAAGTATCAAGAAAAACTCCATTTTCACTGTTCAGCATTTACCAGTATCTTTTAATGGCTTTTATGGTAAAGAGATATTTTATTTGCATTTTTATTATTTTATATTGTATTATACAGCTTTAGCATTTTTATTATTTTTATTATTTGCAATATTACTATTATTGCATGCATGTCATTTTGTGATAGTTAAGTGTCATTTTGTTAATGTTTGCCTGAGATCAATGGTTTATTAACATGATTGCATGCCTGTTAGATATGTAGCTGTTGTCAAATGTGGATCCTAGACCCAAGGATGCTACACAGTTGAGGTGGCAGCTGGATTATCGATCCACGCCACTGTGGGGGAGGCCCACCGTCGGTCAAGTACATAGTTTTTCTAAAATTCGGACATTTGGAAATGGTATCTTTGTACATAGTTTTTCTAAAATTCATACATTTGGAAATGGTATCTTTTTCTATCTATGGGGTTCTTTGATTATTTGTAAATAGATGTTGGAAATGGTATCATTTTCTCTTTTGATTTGGGTAGAATTTTATTTAATCCAAATTAAAATTTTGCATAGGTTTAATTTAGCATGAAGTGTCCACATACATTTTATGGGTCAATATCCCAATTTGGATTGATTGATCTCATGTGCATGATTTATATTGATCTCTGTATGTCAACCTACACTAAAAAAATATATCCTCAAGATTTAAATGAGCCCTTATTATTCTTTAATTTTCTTAAACTTAAACAATGATTTTTTCTAGTAAGTAAAAAAATATATATACTGAGAAGCTTTATGCTAGCCTTGATGCTAGTAAAACTACTGTTCTTAATATTTTGGTTCTTTCATGGTTTATTGAACATACTTTAGTAAATGAATGATAAGTAGGGTGGCTATTTTGGCTTGGTTGATTAATTAGGATGCAAGTTGATTAGAGAAGCTTATAGGTGGATAGCACCTATGAAAAAAAAAAACACCTAGTTCTCTCAAATAGCACTCAAGACTACATATTTTATTAACTTCAAAACTTACTGATTACAACAGAAGGTTAAATGCCTATTTATACAAGCTGTATTAAAGTGCAGCAAAAAAATCAACCTGATTTGATCTTATCTACTATTGAACTAGACTAAATAACCACTTAACATCCTAACTAACATATTACAAAAAGTTCTCAATGTTTACTACTCTCTAGCAACCTTTAGCTTACTGTTTCTTGCATATTATTATTATATAGTATTCTGATAGTTATTTCGTGTGTACTATCCTAACATAACGCTCTTTCGTGTGTAAGTAGTACCAAGCGTGCTAAAGTGTCGACGCCGATCTTGTTCATTACCCCAAGGTAGGCTAGACCTACAGATCACCCGTTACATAACTGAGGCGGGTTTGGAAGGATTATTTAAGGTTCTAGAATTGGAAGTTAATCACGCGTTGATCATAGCATTGGTCGAGCGTTGGCGTCCGGAGACACACATGTTCCACTTACCTCATGAAGAAATGGGTATCATCTTACAAGATATTGAGGTGATGCTAGGGGTTCCCATTGATGGGTTGCCCGTGGTTGGGAAGACAAAGTTGAATTGGAGTGTGTTGTGCATTCAGTTACTGGGATATCAACCTCCAGACCCGATATCACACCCCAATGAAAACAAGTCTATCCTACTAGGGCGAGGATAAAAGTCAACTGGCTTCAGGCAAGGTTTAGAGGTCCCCTAGCTGCAGATGCTACTGACGCTGTAGTGTAGCAACATGCCCGCTATCACATACTGGTTTGGGTGGGGTCTATAGTATTTATGGACAAGTCGATAGACTGGGTGTCGATGATGCCTCTACAGTTCTTAAACCCAATCAGTGATGCAAAGAAGTATAGTTGGAGCAATGCAGCATTAGCCTGGCTGTATAGGCATCTATGTAAGGCATCAGAAACGAAGGCGATGCAGATTGGAGTAGTGATATTGGTGCAACTGTGGGCGTATTTGAGGTTCCCACTAATATGCCCTATTACAAGGCCGCCACAGCAACTGGTGCAAGCCTCGCCAATAGGTACGTTCTTTTTTTTTTTTTTTTTTTTTTTCTTTTATCTTTTCCATAATTTAGTTTAAGCCTGTGTTAGTGAAAAGCATAATTCAGTTTCCTCATCAGGGAAATTTCCCTTCAATTTTTTTTTTTTTTTTTTTTTGGTGATTTCATCCTCTATTAGCCAAATGTAGAGATAAATATGG
Source organism: Quercus ilex subsp. ballota (assembly GCA_032727855.1). Taxonomy (NCBI): domain Eukaryota; kingdom Viridiplantae; phylum Streptophyta; class Magnoliopsida; order Fagales; family Fagaceae; genus Quercus; species Quercus ilex. The sequence goes on along the minus strand of CM064912.1, from coordinate 37,039,717 downwards.
AAAAGCAGTTTTGCTTCATTCTGTAACAACATTGTAAACATAGATGCTTGTCATTGAAAAAGAAAACTAGTAACTCTAAACTATGAAATTAATCCTCTCCATCAAATTCAAGATTTAGAAAGAACACTGGAAATTTAAAAACATGAAAACTGGTAAAAATCAACAGTTCAGGAATAGAATGATAATGTTGGCCATGCTCATCTCATTTTCATTGTCTATCAATTTGTTTTGAGGCTCTACGCCACATGAATTTTAACAGCTTCTTTGCACAATGATGAAAGTGAATAAATTAGTGGCATAAGTATTGGGCTGATCAGTAAATTACAAGAATTCCATGTGCTATCAAACCACTGTTTCTTGTTCAATTTCTGTTTCAATCTTCTTTGAGAGTAGAGGTTTTGTTTCATATTTGTGTAAATAACTAATGAGCATTGTCCAAAACTGTATGTTTACTAGATGGAAGGGGCCAAAGTGCACGATAAAGCATGCCACACATGTGCTAGCTAGGTGCAGGTAGTACGTGTTCAGGTAACAATTTGATGTTACTCCGTAGGTGCAGGTATCACATGCTAAAACTTGCAAAAGAACTAGCCGCCACAACCAACAAGCAACTTACACCAGCGGAACATAATAATGTCCTCAACTACGAGGACCACCTGTTAGAATGAACACCTATGTAAGGCATCACCTAATTGGGTTCTATGTGGTGTGTGTATTATGTCTAGGATTAAGTTAATAATGTTAGTACTGTTAGTGTTCGATATGTAGTGCATGCATATTAATGGCATTGTGTGTAAGAATATTTAAGTTTTCTGTATTATGAGTATTATACATTGGTTCAATATGCAATACATGCATATTGAAAAGCATCATGTGTGAGAATATTTAAGTTTTATGTATTATGCGTATAATAAATTGTCTACCTCTTTGCCCTAAGTAGTCATTCAAGATTACAAATAATGTGCATGCTTGTACTGACAATAATAAGGTTTACGTTGTCCCTTAAAAGTAAACATTGTTCCCTACATAGTAAAACATAGTTTACGAAAAATAGTTATACAACAAAGTCCAATTAGACCACTACACTCTTCATCTGACATCTCCACGTCCGATTGATAAATGTCTGTTGCAAAAAGTGATTGCATGTATTGTGCTTGCTCGTATAACTTACACTCCACAAATTCTCAAATCTCAACTTTGGTCCGATATTGATTAATAAGGTTTACGTTGTCCCCTAAAAGTAAACATTGTTCCCTACATAGTAAAACATAGTTTACGAAAAATAGTTATACAACAAAGTCCAATTAGACCACTACACTCTTCATCTGACATCTCCACGTTCGATTGATAAATGTCTATTGCAAAAAGTGATTGCATGTATTGTGCTTGCTCGTATAACTTACACTCCACAAATTCTCAAATCTCAACTTGGGTCCGATATTGATTAAGACGTATCTTCATTCGATTATTTTCTTCTTTTATGCGATTCAATGTTCTACAAAGTTCGTCTATCGTGACTCTTGGCATCTGTGATGCAAGTTGCTGAGGCACTGGCAACTTATAACTGACCAACTCATCATAAAACATATCCTGTTCACAGAGTAACCAAGGCCACTCCTACCTCATACCATTGTGAACCTGTGCACTATTTCGCAGATTCAGATCGATTTGATAACTGAACTCATCTTCCAATACCCAGCAACAGCCTATCGCGGTGAACACATCGTGAGGCCTGTAGATTAAAGGGTTGCCAAAAAATAACATCAAATGATCGAGTTAACAATGTGCATCAGATGGAACGCGACAAAGACATTCATAAATTTTTGTACTATTACATGCTAGAAATTAAATGCTAACACTTACATGTGACCATAACGTAAATATATGAATATTCGTAGCCTGATGCATAATGCATAGAACTGTGTCAATTAAAGATGATGCTCTTTTCAAGTACACTGCAAATACTGCGCACATGTTGAAATATCACTGTAACATTGGGAACATGGATAATCCTATTTATATATTGTTTTTCCAGTCTATATTGACATGACAAGCCCTAATAACTCATATATATTATAATGCTTGGACCATGAAATGAGGTTATAAATGCACCACAATAATGATTTATTTTTACCCCATTAACTTCTTAGATTGATTAAGCTATAAGTCGCAACGCCTTAACAACAAATCATATAGTGCAAAACAAGTTTGGATCTACTTCAACAAATGCATCATCATAAGTTCCAATAGAGCAACAACTACAGACATACACAGACCAATCTAGAGGGAAATGGGTTGGAAAGAAAAGAGATTTCGTTAATGTTCCAATATACACGTACAAGAGTCTTGGAAGTGTCGAACACATCATGGTCAGCAAACCTACAAAAATGAGTATAGATACCACCGCAATAGAGTTCACCACAACAGAACCACCATGGTCAACCCTATATGAGAAGATGTGTGAGTTGGAGGTATATTGTCGATGGCATGGGTTACGAGTTCCTAAGACATGTTCAGCTGAGTTACCTAGAGACGAACCTGCCAACATACTTGCTCGTCTTGAATAGGAGAATAATCAAATGCAAAGGCGACTAGATCGTTTTCATGCAATCCAAAAAGCTAGAAAACATCTACAAGGGAAGGCGCAAGAGCGAGCCATTAAGTCTATTAATGAAATTAGTTTGTTAGATGATGAAAAATATATTTCAGACTTCTCAGATTCAAGCAATGATGATTTTTAAAAATTTCCATCAAGTCTATTAATGTCTACACGTTGTGTGTAATACGGAGTGTTGTTGTTAATGTCTGATAATGATGATTATGTATGTTCAACTTTTGCAAAATAAGAACTTCTACTTACTACCTACATACACCTTCGGTTGTATAATGCAAATTTCTATTTTTTAAATTTTCATTTTTCAACATGAAGTATGAAATGCATTAAGATTTACTGTTCATTACTTCTAGCAAATCTAAAGATTTTCATTTTTTGTAATAAAAATTTACAACACCAAAGAACCAATATAACCCCAATGTACTCACATAACACTCATCACCCAAATAAGATTTATTGTACATTACTTCTAGAAAATTTAAAGATTTTTCATTTTTTGTAATTAAAATTTACAATACCAAAGAACCAATATAACCCCAATGTACTCACATAACACTCATTCAACAAAATACCAAAACACAAGCAATACAACCTATCAAGCAAAATTTTTTCTCTAATATGAAAATACATTATGGATGATAAACTTTTGCAATATCTAAAACTACTCCTCACCTACGCCATAAAATTCTCTATGTGCACCAAATTCTGATATGAGTTTTTAACCTGGGATGATAGAGAGATAACATTGAATCCAGGGATGTATAGCTATGGATTTGTGATTAGAAGCTGTGAGGGAAATGAGGAAAATTTGTGAATCTGTGAATGGAGAAGTGTACAGCAGCATTACTCGATTATTTTGAGGTCAAGTATGCTTTATTGTACTCGATATTCCTTTAATTGGGTTACATACATGACAAAAAAAATTCACGTGCAACTTGTGGTGATGTAAATTTCCCTCAAGAACTTGATTTTATTAGGATCGAGTTTTGGCTTAATTAAAAATTTGGGAAAAGCGACGGTGTAAATCCAGCATGGCAAGAACGTGAAATAAACTCGACCACAGTAAAATCGAGTTACATAGAACCCTATTTTAGTATAGTCAAGTATTGTGGGTAAGTCGATTGTTAGATAATCGAGTACTAAAACAGGGACACAGACTTAAATAATTTGAAAACAGAGAAATATTGTTGTTATTTTCGCAAAATAAGGGCAAAAGCCGAATATCCCCTAACTAATTAATACCTAACTAATGTCTAACAAAGCTATTAAAAATGCGAATAAGTACCAAAATGGGAGATGGACTGAAGGAGTTTTAAAATTGGAAAATTCTTGAAGCTTTACATTTTTCGGTCTTTGCAATTTCTCACATTGCTGGCTGCAATTCTGCTCTTGGTCAAGATGGTAATGCAAGCACTTTGCTTGGTTTATAGTCACACTCACATACTTCGTATGAACACCACATAATAATTTATCTCATTGCTTCTCTTTTATATAAAGAGTAATGCTACAAACAATAAATTTCACAATAATTGAATTAACAAATTTTTATTAGATCTTATTTGGGTTCATTACTTATATTAATTTATTATCTATCATTAACAATCTGTCACCTTAATAGTTGTAAAATATTAGTAACATTTTTCTTTTTGGGACTTGAGAATCGAGATGTATAGGAGAAAGTTTCTGTAAGCTTTCTCACTAGGACACCGAAGGAAGTTTCAATAAGTTTTAGTGCTTGTTTAAGGAAAAAGTTGGTTGGGTGGTTGATTTAAAAGGAGAAATTCTTTTTTGGGAGAATATTATAGAAATGTTACGTCCACAACATTTTTACAACAAATTTTACTAAACCTAAAACAATCTGCTAACTAAGATTTATTATGAAAGTATTGTAAAAATGTTGTAGACATAACATTTCTCATATCACGTTGATAAGACTATAGACTATAGTGAACTAGTGATAGTTTGTTACCGATTGATGTGTGCTCAAATTTTTTTGCTCTCTTCTCTAATTAATAAGATGGGTTTAGAGACTTTTCATTTTATTAAAGACAACTTGTTCCTTCTTTTGTATTGGATATGTGATTAATTAGCACAATATGTCTGGGCCTTACTCTTTATTAATGATGTTTAGGGTTATCTTTAGATGAGTCACTATCAATGGTCCGAATTCTAATTTTATTTAAGATATTAATTAATTCACATGGAAAACATAATTAATAAAAAAATGGATATGAATGATTAAACTAAGCGTCAGTCAAATGAAGTTCTCAGTGGGGAGCAGTGCCTATACTCTCTCTACTGTAGCAGTCTGTTTCCCTTCCTTTGGTGAAGGATGTTGAGGTCCTTCTAGTAACTCCGTTACTAGGAGGGTTTGTTTTTTTTATTTCTTTTGTCTCCTAAGCTACTAGTAAGGTTTTGTTCTATCTCTTTTGTCTGTTTAGGTGCTTGGTGCTATGGTGGTGAGAGCCTTAGAATGGAGGACCTGACTTCAAGATGGAAGAGTCTCTCGTTGACAGAGGTAGAGGGGGATAAAAAGAAGGTGGGTGCTGTTTTGGCCGCAAAAATTTTTATTTGTCGGAATGTAAATGTTGAGGTGGTGGCTAAGACTTTCCGACCAATATGGAGAACCAGGGGGAACTTTGAGGTATGCGATGGCAAGGATAACATTTTATTGATTTCGTTTGAGATGGAAGGGGATGCGGAGAAAGTCATACAAGGGCAACCATGGGCGTTTGATAGGCATTTGGTGGCATTGTTGCCCCATGACGGGGCTGTACCAGATAACGAAATAGTTTTCAAGTCAGCCACTTTCTGGGTTCAGATTCACAATCTCCCTTTTCAGCTCTTAACGGTGGAAGAGGCGCTTAGTATCGGAGAAACAATCGGACAAGTCAGTCGGGCAAAGGATGTTGGAGAAATGAAAGGTGGAAACTTCATGAGGGTGAGAGTCGAGGTTGATATCACGAAGTCGTTGTGCAGAGGTAGGAGAATATCTTGGGATCATTCGGGTGAAGGTTGGGTAGCGTTTATGTATGAGCGCTTGCCTAACATATGCTACTGGTGTGGCTTAGTTTCGCATGACGATAAAGATTGTGATTTGTGGCTAAGTAGTAGAGGTTCGTTACGGATTGAAAAGTAGCAATTTGGCTCATGGATTAGAGCTCCTCAGTTCAACCATGTGAAGAAGACAGTCGTGGAGGTACAGGGGTATGATCAACCAGGGAGGATAAAGCCACAACCACATTTCTCAGAGGTGGCGCAACATGATAAGGTGGCGACGGAAGTCCCAGGCAGGACCGAGATGACAAACCGGGATTCTGGAATGGGAGCAACTGACTCACTGATTGCAGCACCGATGGAGATGAACGGCGGAGTGGGAGTGACGGAGGGTGACGTACGAAAGAATTATTTTGAAACGCATGATTCACAGGAGCATATCCCGGATTTTGAGGAAATCTTAAAGGACATTGATGATGATATCCTTAACAATCCTACATTACCAAATTCAAAGACAGTTGATCCTAAAATTCCAGTAAATCAGGTTGCCAGTAGCTGTAATCTAGTAGATATTGCAGTTATGGAGGGTGATCATATCTGGGAAAATCAAATAAGGGAGTTGAATGGAAAGCTATTAGATACCAAGGCAGGAGGCGTGAATAATAAAGTGGAGTTTAGTATGGGCTGGACTAAAACGGGCTTGGTAAGGGTGAAAGAAAAAAAGCCCAATAAGAGTTGTAGTAAAGGAAAACAAAAATTAAGGCCCATTAATGGACCAGTACTGACTCAAAATAAAGAAATAAAAAAGGAAGGCACGGGTGCAAGTGAGGGGACGTGGAAAATAAGTTAAGCCCATGCAATAATGCATGCACTCCTTTGGACGTGGAGTTTGGTTCGAAGAGAAAGTTTGAGGGTATAAACAGAGATGTAGGGAAGGTGCAAATACAAGAAAAAAGAAGAAGAAGATGGCTGATGATAATGACTGTGTAGAAGCGGCGGTGGTTGCTAGGCAGCCCCGACGAGACCAATGAGCCTCTTAAGCTAGAACTGTCGGGGGCTTGGGAACCTGCAGACAGTTAAAACCTTAGAAACAGTGGTGAATAAGGAACCTAGTGATGGTAGCAAAGGTGGTTTGGCCATGTTGTGGAAGATAGGGATCAAAGGGAGGTTAAGACGTACTATCAAGATCATATAGATGCATGGGTAGAAGGTGGATGGGAGGGGGGTTGCTGGCACCTTACGGGATTCTATGGTAACCCTGACAAGGCGAAAAGACCGAAGTTGTGGGCCAAACTAAAATATCTCAAGGGTACATCGTCGCTACCGTGGCTTGCAATTGGCGATTTCAACGAGATCACCGATTTAACGGAAAAGGAAGGAGGACGAGCCAGACCGAGAAGGTAGATGGAGATTTTTACTGATGCCATACACCATTGTAGGTTTCGAGAGGTGGATTTCATCGGACTGAAATTCACATGGTTGTACCAACGGACTGATGGCACCCAAATTCGAGAGTGGCTCGACAGGGCACTGGCCACCAAGGAAGGATGGACTTGGTCCCCACAGCTGAAGTATACCACCTTTCGTCGTCATCGTCGGACCACTCACCACTCTCACTCCATTTAGTACAGAAAAAGAAGTAGAAGAGAATAAAGAAATCATTCAGATTTGAATCAATGTGGTTAAAGGATAGCAAGTGTGAGGATATTGTCAAAGCTGCATGGGAAGTGGGGATACAATTAGGCATAGCGGGTTTTCTGAAGAGATGTTTAGAGCAGTGTCATCATGACATAAAAGCTTGGAACAAGGAGGAATTTGGCCATGTTGGAAGGAAAATAGCTGAACTACAACATAGGCTTGAATGGTTGGAATTACAACCAGCTAGTCCAGACTTGACCATTGCTATGAGGAATACCAGAGTTGATTTGAACTATTGGCTAGATAAAGAAGATGAGATGTGGTGACAGAGATCAAGACTGAATTGGTTTCAAGAGGGAGATAGGAACACCAACTTTTTTCATGCCAAAGCCTTAGCAAGATACCAGAAAAACTATATTAAGGGTCTGGTTGATGATCATGGGAGATGGTAAGAGGATGAAGTGCAGATAGGAGAGATCACGGTAGACTATTTTGTGAAGCTTTTCACTTCAAGCAACCCAAATGACTTTACTGAGATTCTAAATGCCATCCAACCAAAAGTGACTACGTCCATGAATGAAGAGCTGACCCGAACGTTTATAGCACATGAAATTAGAGTGGCTTTGAAGCAGATTTACCCCCTTAAAGCCCCAAGCCTTGACGACATTCCCCCCCCCCCCCCCCCCCATCTTTTTCCAACATTTTTGGAGTATATGTGGTGAGGTTGTCACAACTACAGTTTTGGATTTCCTTAATCATGGTATGTCTCCCCCTAATTTTAATGAAATGCATGTTGAGGTTATTCCAAAAATTAAGGAACCAAAAAAAGTTTCTGATTATAGGCCTATAAGCCTTTGTAATGTTGTTTAAAAGCTTGCCTCTAAAACAATAGCAAACAGGTTGAAACAATTTCTTCCATCCATTATTAGTGACACCCAAAGTGCTTTTATGCATGGAAGCTTAATTACTGATAATGTATTGGTAGCTTTTGAGACCATGCACCATATTAGTTAGAAAAAAGAAGGTAGAGTTGGAGAGATGGCTATCAAACTCGGCATGAGTAAAGCTTATGATAGGGTGGAGTGGACTTGCTTGGAAAAAATTATGGAAAAACTGGGCTTTGTTAATAAATGGCGGAAGTTGATTATGCAATGTGTCACTACTGTTACCTATGCCTTAAAGATCAATGGTAGCCCTAGGGGTCGTATTATTCCTTCTAGGGGCATCCGATAAGGAGACCCCTTGTCACCCTATTTTTTTCTATTGTGTGCAGAAGGACTATCAACCTTGATTAAAGCTTCGATCTGCAATGGAAGCATGGATGGGATTGCAATATGCCGTGGAGGTCCAAAGCTGTCCCACTTATTTTTTGCAGATGACAGCATCATTTTCTGCAAAGCATCATTGGCTGAATGTGACTCACTGCAGAGAGCTTTGGAGGTCTATGAACGAGCCTCAAGTCAGCAACTAAATAGAGCAAAAACCTCCTTATTCTTCATAAACAACACCCTTAAAAAGATACAAGATGAAATAAAAAGAAGATTCGGAACCTAAGTAATTAAGCAGCATGAAAAGTATTTAGGCCTACCATTACTTGTGGGAAGAAACAAAAGAAGCACATTTAATGATATAAAGGAGAAGCTTGGTAGGAAACTGTCTGGATGGAAGGAGAAGATGCTATCCAAAGCTGGAAAAGAAGTCTTGATTAAGGTTGTGGCTCTTGCCATTCCAACCTACACCATGAGTTGTTTCAAGTTACGATTCCCTTTGTGAAGAATTGACAACCATGGTAAGGAAGTTTTGGTGGGGCCAAAGAAAGGAGGAAAACAAGATCCCTTGGTTGAGTTGGGAGAAGATGTGTGAACCAAAGTCGAAAGGAGGCATGGGTTTTAAGAACCTAAAACTTTTTAATTTGGCTTTGTTGGCAAAACAAGGGTGGAGACTCCAAGTAGGGCATGACTCAATAGTATATAGAGTTTTAAAAGCCAAATACTTCCCAAGGTGTGATTTTGTACATGCTTCTATGGGTAATAATCCCTCTTACTCATGGCTAAGCATAATGGCGGCACAACAATTAGTTAAAGATGGGGTGAGGTAAAGGGTCGGAAATGGGGCTAATATTTGCATTTGGGAGGACTGATGGTTACCAGTATAAATACCCCTTATACCCACGTATTGTAGAGAGTTTCCAAAGAGAATTTTTAGAGAGAAACCCTAGAGAAAAACAAGATTGACTCATCCACAATCTTTATCCTTTTTTCTCCAAATTCCTTTATTCTCACCCTCTTCATTGTTACATCCTTGAGAGGACAAAGGTTCGGCGTAACTTCGTTGGAGTAAGAAGCTTGGAGGGCTTAGGTACACTGGGTAGATTAGGATTGGAGGGTCTTCTGCTATTCATGTATCTCAACTTCATTCTTTAGTGGATTATTGACCGCTTGGAGGGCAGCGGAGAGGTTTTACGCTGAGGACTTCAGTTTCCTCTTTGATAACATATCGCTGTGTTGTCTTTGTGTTTGCATTTCTCTTCCCTTAATCTTTGCCATTTAATTTCTGCTGTGGTTGTGATTTTATTTGGTTTAGATTGTTTTATCAATTCTATTTTAGCTTATTTTTTAATATTCCGCACATACATTCTTTGATAATAAGCTTGAATTGGTAATTTGTAATTTGGAAGTCTAAATGTTCAAGGTGTTTTACACACTATTTGAACATTCATAGGCTGCCTCCTGATAAACTTATTTGGAATGAGACAAGAAATGGGCTCTTTATGATGCGTAGTGCCTATAAACTGGCTGTGAACCAGTTGCTTTCATCCAATAGGGCCTCCAGCTTAGATGCAAGCAACTCAAGGCGTTTCTGGTGTAGAGTTTGGAGCATGTAGGTACCACATAAAATCCGGCATTTTGTATAGAGAGCATGCCGTGATGCCTTGCCAACGAAAACCAACTTGATGAGGCGAAAGGTAAATTCAGGAGGATTTATGTGAAAGTTGCAAAGGAGGCACCGGAATCTGTGGGACACGTTCATTGGTGGTGTTCGAAAGCTAGGGAGGCTTGGGAGTGTTCTAAACTGGTGCTACTGAAAGTCGATGGGGAAGTCTTGTCATTCCAAGATATAATGTGGAAGTTGCTAATGGATGAGGTTATTGAGGAGGACCACGTAACGAAGATAGCCACTGTTGCATGGGCCCTTTGGCATAACCGAAATGAGATAAGATGTGGTGCTATAAGAAAGTCGGGGCAAGTATTGTTCAGATGGGCATCGGACTACCTCATGGAGTACAGGGTGGCAGTTGCACAAAATATCCCAGCACCGTTATTGCCTAGGCATGTTGCAACGTGGTGTCCTCCAAGGGGTGGCCATTTCAAAATTAAAGTGATGGGGCTGTATTTTCGAAGCAGAAGGCGGTGGGTATTGGGGTGGCAATTCGAGATGATGAAGGGAGACTTGAAGCTGTGTTAAGTAAGAAAATCCCAGTGCGAATGGGTGTGCTGGAGGTAGAGGCTAAGGCGTTTGAAACAGGGCTGCTTTTTGCTAAGGACGTTGGAGTGCATGATGTTATCTTGGAAGGAGACTCTCTGGTAGTCTATAATGCTCTTTGTAATATTTCCACACCCCTTCCTCAATTGCTGCAGTGGTTCAAGGCATACTAGATATCTGTGGGGACTTTAAGAGTGTAGGTTTCTCTCACGTTAGGAGATAGGGCAACATACCAGCCCATATATTAGTAAAGCATGCGTCTAGCATAGCTGATTTCATTGCTTGGATTGAAGAGGACCAAGCTCTTATCTATGATATATCCTCTATTTCAAATATGCAATAAAATATCTCGATGTCTTTCCCATAAAAAAAAAAAAAAAAAAAAAACCTAAGCATCAGTTGCATTTCTGCCTAGTCATAATTTCTTTTCTTTAGACTAGTCTCTTCACATGTGGTTGATTGTAAATTTGAAAATGGGATAGAGTCAATTAAGAAAGAGATTAGGTTGATGGTAACCTAATTTATTTATTATTATTACTAAATGACAAATTTGATGCTTTCTTACCAGGCGTATTTGTCACACAATCATTTTGACATGGAAGAAAAAACCCTTTTTTCTAGTTTTTTTTTTCCCCCCAAAAAAATGAGGGTCTTAATTAGAGTATAAAACTTAACCAGTGTAACCAGAAAAAAAAGAACTTATGAAAAAAAATTTACTTCTAAACTAGTTAGGAAGAAAATCCCCTCAACCTATTGTGACAATTAGTAAAATGGTTCATGTTTACTTTTAGTTACATAACTCATTTAATGAGTCAAGTGGCTTTTTTTTTATAAGGTCAAGAAACTTATTTAAGTAATACATATTGATGAGTTTCATATATTACTAGTAATAAACCGAAGGAGATTCCTCCAAACCGGCTTGGAAGAAATCTCTGTCCTAAATTTATAACAAAGCCAACAGTTAATCAATTTGTATCCTTTGACACCCACTCTCATGTCTAGATCTTAAGAGTTTAGGCTGTTTAGCACATGCCTAACTATCTAGTCATCAAACTAAACTAAAGTCACAACTAACAAATGTGAGACTTTCTATCAAGCGTTTTGATCAAAGGAATTCGTACACCATAATATAATAGTATGTAATATAATGGAAAATTAGCTATCATCTCTATAAAGTATACTGTAAGGTTGAATTTATTCAACTATGTGTTGGTTTTATTCTGTGCCAAATTTGCTTGTAATTTAGTAATTAGAAACCTCGTATTTAGGTGGGAATAATGTAAGGGTTGTGTGTGAGAGAGTGTGAAGAATTGATCAAGTGTGTGCATTCAAGAGCATTCTCACGACTAGAACTTGCGACTGACTCGCGAGTGGTGACTCGCTAGAAGTGTCACACATGTGAAGCATGCAAGAAGTTGAAGGGTCAGTACAGCTGGATCACTATAGGACAAAAAGTACAGTCTGGCCATTTTGTTACTTGGCGACTGGAACTCGCGACTCATCCCAATCGCGAGTCACTCGCCAAAGCCCCATGTTTTGCAGAAAAATGACTTTTCACATTCCTTCTCATACCCTACTATAAATACCCTTATACCTAAGAAATGTAGAGAGCTTCCAAAGAGAATTTTGAGAGATAAACCATAGAGAACAACAATATTGATTCATCCACAATCTTATACCTATGATTCTCAAATTTCTCTACTCTCACCCTCTACATTGTCATACCCTTGAGAGGATCTTTAGCCAAATCCTTACCTCACCATATTCATATCAGTGAGAAGGTTATTTGGTGCTTGGGAAGTAGTTCAGAAAGGACCAATTCATTTTGGTTGATGCAATGGGCTTATTGTGGGATTCGGTAAGCTAGAGAAGACAAGGTTAGGCTTAACCCTATTGGAGCAAGAAGATTGGAGGGCTTAGGTGCATCGGGTATATTAGGCTTGGAGTGTATTTTGCTATTCATGTATCCCAACTGATTTTCTAGTGGATCATTTTACCGCTTCGAGAGCGGCAGAGAGGTTTTTCGTCGAGTTCTTCAATTTCCTCTTCGATAACACGTGTCAGTGTTATCTTGCGTTTGCTTCTCTCTATCCCTTACTCTTTTCATTTAATTATTGCTGTGTTGTGATTAAATTATGGCTTAGAATAGTTTGTTTATTTGGTATAGCTTATATTTATCATTCCACACATATATTGTTTGAATATAAGCTTGTGTTGGTATTATTGAAATTAGGGGTCTAAATATTCACTAGTGTTTTACACACCAAGTGAGCTTTCAATTGGTATCAAAACGAGTACACTTTGACGGATTTCTTTATCCTTAGTATGATCCCTGACCCCTAGGATGGATAGGTCTCAATCCCTTAATGCACCTCCCTTCTTTGATGGGAGTAATTACGCCTTTTGGAAAGTGCGTATGCATGCATTTTTATGCTCTATTGATGAGAGCGTTTGGGATGCTATTGAGAATGGTTGGACTAGGCCGGAGGCTGCCAAATCTACTTGGGATAAGGCAGCCCTTGCAGCAGCTAATGCTAATAGTAAAGTTTTAAATGCTATATTTTGTGGTGTCTCACCCAATGAATTCCACAAGATCTCTCATGTGATAATTGCCAAGGAGGCATGGGAAATCTTGTAGACCACATATGAAGGCACCAAGAAGGTGAAAGATACAAAGCTACAAATGCTTACCACTTGCTTTGAAGAATTAAAGATGAGCGAAGATGAGTCATTCGACTCCTATGGAAAATTGAATGAAGTGGTGATTGGCAAGTTTAACTTGGGCAAGAAGATGGAGGACTCCAAGGTTGTTAGGAAGATCCTACGATCATTGCTAGAGAGCTTCCGTACCAATGTCACCGCCATCGAAGAGCGCAAACTCCTTGATAAGATAAAGATTCAAGAATTCATCGGTTCTCTTCAAACATATGAGCTATCTCTACCATCACAAAAGAAAAGCAAATCTCTTTCTCTCAAGACGATCAATGAGAGAGTTGAAGCTCAAGATTCCTTGGATGAGGATGAGGTTGAAAAAGAGGTGGCGTACCTTGCAAAGAACTTTCGCAAGTTCTTAAAATTCAAGAAGGATAGGAAGTCTTTTAAGAAAGGTAAATTCTCAAAATTCAAGAAGGACAAAAAAGACTTCAAGAAGAAAGATTCCAAAGACTCATCTCCATCTCAAGCAGTCACTTACTATGAGTGCAAAGGGCATGGCCATGTGAAGAAAGAATGTCCCACTTATTTGAAGGCAAAGGGTAAAGTCTTTGCTACAATCCTAAGTGACTCGGATAGCTTCAACTCCGATTCAGAAGAAAGTTGTGACGAAGAAGGAAACTATTCCGCGTTTATGATCATTGCACCTATGGACTCTTCGGAAGATTTTAGCACTCTAGTGGAAGAGCTCGGTGAGCCCACCGAAATGGAGTCTATGGGGGTTAGAGAGGAATCTGATGATGAAGATGAAGAATGCATCTATGAAGGAGCAAAGGGATTGCAGGAATCCTACAATTCCCTTCTTGAGAAGACCAGAGAGTATACTAGAGAGGCTAAGGCAGCCATTAGAAAAATAAAGAAAGCAGAACAGGATTACAAGAGCATACTTGTGAGGTATAAAGAAACAAAATGTGAAGTTGAAATAATGAATGAATAGCTAACAAATGCCTATTCTAGGATCAAGTTTCTTGAGCTTGAGGTTATTCAAGCTAATGCCAAAGTGGAGCGTGTTGCTTCAAGGAAACTTGATGAGGTGCTTGCATATCAAAAGCCCTCTTCCGATAGAAGTGGCTTGGGATACACCGGAGAAAGTAGGTCAAGCACTAATGTGTCTAAGGAAATGAAATTTGTTAAAGCCAAAGAACCGGTGGTTACAACCCCTCGTGTTGAAAGTGTGAAAGTTGAGAAAAAGCCAAATGTGCTTACTTAAAAGGTTTTTACAAAGCCTCCAAATCCAATTGTGGCCAAGCCCAAAGAAAACTGGAAGTCTCTTCCTGTCACGCCCCGAACCCAACTATAAAAATAAGCACGTGACAACTGCCGCACACTTATAAAGTAAGCACCCTACAAGTGTGCAAGGCATTCTTAGCAACTATAATTTATCCTCAAAAATTAAATCAAATAAACCCAAAATACCTCAACAAATTCTTTATGAATAGATCTCCAATAATTTAATAGGAACAAATCCAAATCTCATGTACATAATGCCAATTGGCCAATAAATATAAAACTATTAGAAAACCGTCCAATCCCAATATCACAAAGCTCTTTTTCTGCTCACAACACAACATCAAAACTTACAAAACTTGCTATTCTTCACAATCTGAAACTGGAGGGGAAAAAGGGGGGGGTGAGTTGAAAACTCAATAAGTAACCAAAATCTTAATAAGTTCTATCAAGTAATAGATCTGTAAAGGAAAAGATGTAATATGTGTTTTCAAAGTTTAAAATACTATGTGTGTTTCAAAATAATTGAAGCAGTTTCATAGTCTTAAAATAATAAATTGCAAATAGATCACATACTTTAATCTGACAAATATATCATAGATGGATTAGAAAGTAGTCAGTTTTCTATATATCAAAGCTATAACTTACAATGAGGGCGTTTGGATTCAGCTGAAAGCTACGTCCACGTATTGCATTTTTCGTTTTTTTTTTTTTTTTCCTGCACGTGAATAGTAAAATCACATTATTTTACTGTGCAGGGGACAAAAAACATTATTCACGCACTGTTCATGCACTGTTCACGAGTCCCACAACACTATTCACACATTTAAAAATTATTTTCCTACAGTGTTTTCAGTTTTCAGTTTCAGCAATAATAAGTTCAATCCAAACGGACCCAATATGTTCCAAAAAGATACATAAGTAGTTTTAATGTCCCAAAATAGTTCAAATATTCAAACGTAATTCATATTCTTAACAATCTTGTGACTATTGTCATGCTATATCCCCGTGACTGGGTATCAGAGTACTAATGAATAACCCCTATTGGCTGGGTATCAGAGTACCAATGAATAACCCCCATTGGTTTGAGTATCAGAATACCAATGAATAATCCCCATTGGCTGGGTATCAGAGTACCAATGAACAATCCCAATTAGCTGGGTATCAGAGTACCAATGAATAACCCCCATTAGTTTGCGTGTCAGAATACCAATGAATAACCCCCATTGGTTGGGTATCAAAGTACCAATGAATAACCCCAATTGGTTGGTTATCAGAATAAATTCATAGTCAGATTGTTCATAATCATATATATGAAATCACAGTTTTTAACAAAAATATATCTTATTCAAATATATATATATAGTCATATATTCATTATTCAAATCTATTTGTGATATTTCTATAATTCTTTACTTTAAATCAATATAGCTAAAAACAATTAAATAAAATAAATCTTATATTCAATGCTTATGTATATTTGTGAAAGTTCTTTATTCTTTACTTTGAATCAGTATAGCTAAAAACAATTAAACAAAATATATCATATATTCAATAATCAGATATATTTGTGATAATTCTTTAATTGAAATCAGTAATACAATAGAAATAAAATTGTAACAACTGTAAACAATTTTCAATAGTTAAAATACGCAAAATAAAACCAATTAAGATAAGATTACTTACCTCCAAAGGCCATACCAAAAGGAACTTCTCCTTAAGACTTCTTCTAAAATCCTTAGATATTACTTAAAACAGTTTTCAAGTACTATACTCAATAATCAAATAATTCAAAAAAAAACTTATAACGGTACTAGCCAGGAGAGAGACTATTAAAAATAACCAATAATAGCCAACTATCCACTCACTCCAAAAAATTCCCACGTAATTACTATATTTATGCTCTCTTTATTTTCTGCCACTAATGAAGTCTATAGCTACATCATACCTATAGGCATAAAGGGTCAAAAGTACATCACCTATTATTATATTCGTGAGTTGATAAATATATATATATATATATATATATAAATTTAATCACTTATGTCAGACCTACTGACTTCCCCTATATGCCTCAACCAATCAACCAATCAAATATAACAATAATAACAATAAAGGAAAGGTGCAGGCGTTGATTTGTCAAGGTAGTGATTCCATTTATCATATATACATAAATAAAAAATTTTTTTCTTTCTTGCCACTGTCGCCGACCCTAGTTCTCTTTCGGCATGAGGACGAAACTAAGAAAAACACTTTATCAAACCAGAATCAAGCTCCTGACATGCTTTTACGAAAAAATACTATTTGACATATATATATATTACCTCTTTAATTTATCACACTACCAGCCTCCACCATAATTTTTTTGTTATTCACCAAAACTCAATTCGGTAAACCTGTGCAGCACTTGCAGTTAACGCAACACCGACACAGGGAAAAAGGATCTAATTCCTTCTTTGTTTACATCATCATACTCTTTTGGATTTTTTAATAGTCTCACTATTGGCCAAAATACTCATATAAAAAAAATACTTTAATTCTAAATAAAACTTAGATTTGACAAGAAAAAGATTTTTAGACTCTTACCTTAATTGTACAGTCAAACATTCTTTACTTAAGTAATTGGATAGTCACCTCTCTCAAAACTTAATAAGCTTATATATAGCTAGTGTTTCAATCTTATTTTCTAAAAACTCTCTTATAATTATAAATTATAAAATTGGTTCCACAAAAGAAATTTACTTAAATACCCTTCCTTTTAATTTTTTTTTCCAGGTATTACAATCTCCCCCACTTATAAGAATTCAGTCCTCCGAATTCATCACAAGCTGAATGAATTATCACACTTCCACTGCGCTACTCTAAAGCCACAATTGTATCAATCTATACAAATTTATCACTCATCACCATAGTTCGAAACTATTTCGCAACATATGCTTAGACTTTTCCTTCCCAAGATTTGAAAAATAAAAATTTCCATAGCAAATGGAGCCATGATGTTTCTGCCACATAATACAATACCACTATAAAATCTCATACTCAAGTACCCATAGCTTAAGAACAATCATATTATGAAAAAAATGTAAGATTCTTTAAAGATATACATATCTCTAGTCTAAATAGCTCTCTAAGTTCCTTTCAATATGAACATAAGTTCCAAGGCCCATTCGTTTAGATTAACCACAATGACTGATTTTCCATCAATTATTAATTTCAACAAAATTCCAAGGCTTAAGTAGTCTCCAAAAATTACAACAAGGGAAATTCACAATTTTGAGGTAGAGAATTAAACGGATGCTAGCATTTATAACGACTCAAGGAAAAGCGCTAGTCACATCTGCGTTATACCTCAAAATTAAGTAGTGCATCCAAAGTTCCAATCCTTCCTAAGTTCAAAACTAATTTACAACATATGCGTGTAGCACTATATCTTTTCTTCCTCAAGTTTTGTAAGAAAAAGAAATTCCAAAATCTCCATAAATAATCAATTGAGCATTGATATAAGGTTTTCATAGAACCTCTATCTTAACCATAAATTATCTTCTCAAATAAGCAACATTTATTCACCTTTAATCTCCCAATGATACTTGGGCTGGAACTCATATCTCTAAGTATATATTGGCTAGAAGGGAAATAGTCCATGAAGTATCTCAACCCCCCTTTTTTTTTCTACCTTGCAAATAATATTGTCCCAGCAACCTAGAACTTAGAGTTCAATGCAACTTTGTAATTATTAACCACTTGTCAATATAAAACAAATGTACCACAGCTGACTATAATTCAAATTGTAAGTCTTTTAAAATAAACTCTCTTGTCATCCCAAAATCTTCAATATCCAATCAAAATTATGGTTCACTTGTCCAATTCAATACTACCACGTTCTTGTGTTGTATCCACCTTATTTTTAATTGAGCCAATCCATTAACTCTTATCAGTTAAAATTCAAAGAATTACATTTCTGGCATCAAAACTTATTCCCCAGGATATTAAACAATCCTCCAAGTCCATAGAAAGAAAATTAGGACCTCAAATTTCTAAGTAACAAAACATGTCTCAAAAACATTTAGGGACTACCTCACACATAAATAAAGCTATGGTAATCCATGTAGGTCAACCTTAACAAGAACAATGATCCAAAGAAAGTCGGTCCTTAACATTAGAATCCAAGGAAGTCCACCAATATATTATTGAATTCTTTAAACACCCTCAGAATTTATATAATAACATATAATATAATGTGAACTACAATAACCACAAATTGATTTTCCTTCACACTACAAACTTTCCGTTAATGTCCTTACTCCATATAAACTAAAATCAAGGAATCATAGTTCTAACATCAAACCTTAACCCCTAAATAAAGTTCTGAAATTTCCAATTCCCTAAAAGCACTCCAAATTCTGGATAGGGCATATAGTAAACTATCATTCAATAATTAAACCTATGAGAATCTCCTACATATCAAACTAACCTTAGGTAGGTCGACTATATTAGGCAAAACTATCAAATGAGTTTTCAAAAGATCAGTCATAAAACAAGAAGAAGATTTCCTTTGCTTGTTCTTTTCTCACTCTTTTTTTTTTTTCTTTTTTTTCTCTTTTTTTTTTCTTTTTTTTTTTTCCCTTTTAATAAGAAGAAGTTTTAATCGCCAATCTGATCAATTACAAAAATTTCAAGAATAAAATACACCCACTTAATACTAGTATTAGATCATAGAAGTATATCAATTAAAATCCTCCCTTTTGTATTTATAAGTCACGTATGCATAACCACATTGACATAAATATCAAATCCTTCAAATATGACCTAACAAATCATCATATGATGGAACCTCACTTACACTTCTCATCAAGTCATCAAAAGAACACTATCTATGACCTAATAACCTTTATAAACAATGATTATAACCGTAATCCCTAATGCGCAAATGTTATTCCAAATCAAATCCTAGTATAGAGTTTGCAAGATCATAACCTAAGCTCTGATACCATTAAAATTGTCACGCCTCGAACCCAACTATAAAAATAAGCACGTGACAATTGCCGCACGCTTATAAAGTAATCACCCTACAAGTGTGCAAGGCATTCTTAGCAACTAAAATTTATCCTCAAAAATTAAATCAAATAAATCCAAAATACCTCAACAAATTCTTTATGAATAGATCTCCAATAATTTAATAGGAACAAATCCAAACCTCATGTACATAATGCCAATTGGCCAATAAATATAAACTATTAGAAGACCATCCAATCCCAATATCACAAAGCTCTTTTTCTGCTCACAACACAATATCAAAACTCACAAAACTTGCTATTCTTCACAATCTGAAACTGGGGGGGGGGGAAAAAGGGGGGGGGGGGGTGAGTTGACAACTCAATAAGTAATCAAAATCCTAATAAGTTCTATCAAGCAATAGATATGTAAAGGAAAAGATGTAATATGTGTTTTCAAAGTTATAATATACTATGTGTGTTTCAAAATAACTGAAGCAGTTTCGTAGTCTTAAAATAATAAATTGCAAATAGATCACATACTTTAATCTGACAAATATATCATAGATGGTTTAGAAAGTAGTCAGTTTTCTATATATCAAAGCTATAACTTACAATATGTTCCAAAAAGATACATAAGCAGTTTTAATGACCCAAAATAGTTCAAATATTCAAACGTAATTCATATTCTTAACAATCTTGTGACTATGGTCATGCTATATCCCTGTGACTGGGTATCAGAGTACCAATGAATAACCCCCATTGGCTGGGTATCAGAGTACCAATGAATAATCCCAATTGGCTGAGTATCAGGGTACCAATTAATAACCCCCATTGTCTGGGTATCAGAATAAATTCATAGTTAGATTGTTCATATTCATATATATGAAATCACAGTTTCTAACAAAAATATATCTTATTCAAATATATATATATATATATATATAATCATATATTCAATATTCAAATCTATTTGTGATATTTCTATAATTCTTTACTTTAAATCAATATAGCGAAAAAAATAAAATAAAATAAATCTTATATTCAATGCTCATGTATATTTGTTAAAGTTCTTTATTCTTTACTTTGAATCAGTATAGCTAAAAAAAATTAAATAAAATACATAATATATTCAATAATCAGATATATTTGTGATAATTCTTTACTTGAAATCAGTAATGCAATAAAAATAAAATTGTAACAACTGTAAACAATTTTCAATAGTTAAAATATACAAAATAAAACTAATTAGGATAAGGTTACTTACCTCCAAAGGCCATACCAAAAGGAACTTCTCCTTAACACTTCTTCTAAAATTCTTAGATATTACTTAAAACAGTTTTCAAGTACTATACTCAATAATCAAATAATTCAAAAAAAACTTATAACAGTACCAGCCAGAAGAGAGACTATTAAAAATAACCAATAATCGCCAACTATCCACTCACTCCAAAAGAAATCCCACGTAATTACTATATTTTTGCTCTCTTTATTTTCTGCCACTAATGAAGTCTATAGCTACATCATTACTATAGGCATAAAGGGTCAAAAGTATATCACCTATTATTATATTCGTGAGTTGATAAATATATAAATATATAAATATATATATATATATATATATATTTATTTAATCACTTATGTCAGACCTACTGACTTCCCCTATATGCCTCAACCAATCAAATAAACAAATATAAATATAACAATAATAACAATAAAGGAAAGGTGCAAGCGTTGATTTGTTAAGGTAGTGATTCCATTTATCATATATACATAAATAAAATTTTTTTTTTTCTTTCTTGCCACTGCCGCCGACCCTAGTTCTCTTTCGGCATGAGGACAAAACTAAGAAAAACACTATGGTTGGGTTTGGATACCACTTTTTCTCACTCATTACTAACTACTATCCATCAGTTGCAAGTGTAAACAGCAGCTCAATTGAATTAACTTGTATTTCCTGAAATACTCAACAAACGCATAAACGCATGTGTGAAAAATACAAGTAAACAAAATAAATTCTTGATTTCACCAAAGCACAAAATAAAGACATATATCAATGAATAAATCATAAATATAAATCAATAAGCAGTGAAACAAGAAACAAAATAAAATGTATCTCCCCCTAACATGAATAGCCTATCAAAAATACATCAAGAGCCAAAAAAAATGTAAGTACAAAGTGCAGCTTCTAGATACAATCTAATCACCACAGGCTCTCCAAGATAATCAAAACTCCCCCTATCAATAAAAACTCTACAAGCTACACAAATGCTACTCCCCCTTTTTGTGACGGAATGCCAAAGGGCAATCAGAATCCATCATCAAAAGGAGGTGGCGTAGGAGATCGTCTAAAATGTGCCAACTCTGCACGCATAGCACGAACCTCATCGAGCAAGTCCACCAAAACCTGTCCCTGAGCCGCCTGAACGGTCAAGACATGATCCAACGTATGTCGAATGTCTAACTCATCCGAAGTAGTCAGTGGAGGAACATCAGCAGCAGCACCAGACGTCTCAGCCTGTGCATCACCTGTAGAAGAGGGAGGAGGGGGTACAGCATCAGAAGACTAAACACAAGGAGGTCTCAAATGAGCAGTCCTCTGCCTAAGGAAGGTGGCACCTATGGGACCAGTAATATGTACGGGCTCAGACGCGGGGAAACCATCTAATCTTAAATCAACAAAATCCTATGAATGAAAATAGGATAGACAAGAGCATGACCTACAACGCTACTCCTATGAATCTTGTTCAAAGAATGAAGAAACAGATGAGGAAAAGAAATAGAAGCACCAGAGACAAGGGCATACAAAAACACACATCTCTCAATAGGGATGGTGTGAAGATGAGAAATAGGCCACAAAGAATGACACGCTATCCTAAGAAAAAGATAGGAGGTCTCAAAAAGCTCAGCGGACGTGATCCGAGGATCAGAACCCCATTGGATAGAAGACTCAGTGATGTATGACATGACGTCATCTAAGGGTGGAGACTCCTCATAAGGATAGCCAGGTTGCCTAACAACCGGGACCCCAAGAACCTTAGCCACTACCCTAAGGGTAATGGTGAACTCAACACCTTGTATCCAACTCCTAACAAGGGTGTTGGAATCATAGACGTGACAAGAGAGGTTCGAGTAGAACTCTCTAATCAGGGCGGTCAGGGGCGGATGATCTATCTCCAACAAGGACAGCCAGCCCCTACTCTCAAAATTTGGCCTAAGGGCAAGATCTACCTCATCTAAAACAACAGAACGCTCAGCCCAAATTTTCCTTTTACTGTTTAGCTTATCATAAGCCTCTCTGCTTTTGGCATCCTTAAACAGCTCACTCCTAGAGGGAGACTCAGAAGAAGAGGAGAGAGTCCTATGAGCTCTAGTATTCCTAGGCATGGTGCTAAGGAAAGGACAAAGACACAAAGCAGAACCAAAAAGAACAAAAAGAAAAAACCAAGGGCAGACTGCAAGTTAGCTCAAAACACATATAAAACAAAAATCTATATGATGCATGAACAGTTTAAATATCATGATGCATGCTCTAATGCAGTAAAACTATGTTCAATTTAGGTTTAAATTTACAAAATTGGCTTGAGCATAGAGTTTCTAACAAAAACTCCAAAATTTGAAATCCACTTGTTTATTTTTATGAACAAATTGACCGATTGATCATCACACAAGCTAGAATACAGATTATAATGATCAATTACATCAATTCAACAAGCCAATTTCATCAATTTTAACCCAATTGAACAAAATACCCCAAATCAGATTAGAACAAGCCCTAGAAATTTCAATTTCTCACAAATCACAAAATTGATCAAATTAATCAACAAGGATCATGATTATAATATCATAGCACAAAAACCCATTGATCAATTTCAAAAAATAAGGCTTGGATAATCAAAAATCTCAGTTTTCCATAGGTCCGAAAATTCCCAAATAAAATGCATGAAAAATGCATGAAATGTGAAAATAAAAGCAAAAAGAATGGTAAAATGGACTTATCGGCCTTGGGAGAGGAAAACTTTGCAAAAAATCCGGAGGAAAACGACAAAAAATCAAAGTGGAGCCTAGTCCGAATCGGAGAGAGAGAGAAAAAGGTGAAAACTTTTGAAAAAGATGTTTTGAACAAGTCAAATCTGATTTTTTGAAAACCTGATTCACGATTTTCGATTGATCAAAAATCAGTTTCGATTGATCAAAACAGACAGAAACTTCATAAAGAATTTTTAAAACAAATTTGATTGATTGAAAAACAGATTGGATTAATCGAAACAGACAAAGGCTCACTTAATTTTTGAGAGAAAAACACAGTTTTGAAAAACAAAAACACATTTTGGGCAAAAACTCCTCAAAGCATTGAAATTGATGAATAAAATGCATGAGTATAATATGAAATGCTTTTAAAAAAAAAAAAAAAACACAATTTTTAAACCCAGTTTTCCCAAAATTTAAGATTTGTAAACAATCTCCCTTTAAATTCTCAAGCAATAAAACTATTTTGCATAAAAACTCAAAGTATTTTCAAACTTGGTTGGTCAGACCAAAAACACACACAATAACATGTACAATGTTTAGCAAAGAGTAACTCGTGTAGTGTGTGCAACTAGCAAAAACTTGAAATACATGTGAGGTGATATGTGAATAGAAATCAAACAAAAAGTCCACAAAATTCATCACATAGAATTTAAAAGAGATTATCACCTAAAGAGTTACATCATATAACTCCCACATCTCCTAGATTATAAGCTTGCAATCATGTAAGTTTCTTGAATTTGCCTCATATTGTACACACCAATTTTAGTTATTCAGAAACGTAATAAAAGTCGGGATAATGTACACACCAATTTTATTTGATTTAAAGTTATTATAGCCCAATAATGTACACACCAATTTTAAGCAATTAAACCGAGGCTACACCTTATGTTATTTTTGTGCATGTGCTACACTTTCTCGATCACAAAATCTTACAATATGCACTAAGGTGTTCATGATTGGCTAGTGAATAGTGGTGAGATGGTTATTTATGCCTTTTTCAAAAGGTTCAAGTCCGACAGTCAAAGACATGTGACT
Source organism: Quercus ilex subsp. ballota (assembly GCA_032727855.1). Classification (NCBI taxonomy): domain Eukaryota; kingdom Viridiplantae; phylum Streptophyta; class Magnoliopsida; order Fagales; family Fagaceae; genus Quercus; species Quercus ilex. The sequence goes on along the minus strand of CM064912.1, from coordinate 37,014,988 downwards.
TCAAGATTAAAACAAAGTGATCAAAAACCATACACATCTTTCCCACACAACATGCACTACAAAACTTCAACTAGTATAGTGCAATAAATAAGCTCATCAAAGCTAAACAAGGTACATAAGACATGTTATGTGAAAATAAATTAACCAACCTTGTTTTCAAAAACCAAGAGAATGAATACAAAACACAAATTGCTTCCCTTTTTTTTCTTTTTCTTTTTTTTTTTATTTTTAAAAGAAGAAGCAAAAAAAATAATCCTACAATGAAATGCATGAATGTTATGCAATGCAAATCCTAGAAAACAAAAAAAAAAAAAAAAAAAAAAAAAAAAAAAAAAAAAAAAAAGAAACCAAAGAACAATGGTCACAAAGAGTAGAGCAAATAAGCACAAGGACCATGTTAGAAAGACTCAATTAGATCGAGCGTTTTGCATCCAAAACCTTTTAGATGCACTACGAACATTGGAGTTCTTATTCACATTAGAGTGATTTACAACTCCAGGATTGGTATAAAGGTTTAGAGCCTTTACCAATTCACTAATAAGTGCCCTGGGATCTTGTGCTTGAGCCACAGGCACTTTCGGTTTATTTGCTCACTTAGCTGCTGCAACTTGTAACAGTTTGGACGAATGTGTCTAGACTTTCCACAAAAATGACAAATCCAAACAGGTTTACCATGCATCTTGTCCTTAGAAAGGGTAGACTCCTTAGGTTTAGATTCTTTCAGATCAACCCTGATATTCCTAATAGGTGTGACCTCTATAGGTTTAGCAGCCTCACTCACAACCTCACTCACAGGGGGTTCAGAGGAAGAAGAAGGAACAAAGTTTGTGGAATGGGGTGCAGACACAGAGATGCTTTCAACAAAACCTAATCTAGATTTGTCAGAAGGAGACTTTTGAACATTCAGCATTTGATCAAGTTTAGAACTAGCAGATCTAGCAACAGATAAATCATGTTCCAAAGATTTAACTTTATCAAGCAAGAGCATATTCTCAGTTTTCACATTGTTCAAAAGTTCATTAGCATCAAACAATTTAACAAGCAAACTTTTCTTATCAAGCTCAAGCGATGCAATTTTCTTTAACCCTAATTCAACATTCATGGCATCCTTTGCAGCAACTTTACAAAGTTTATTGTAGGCTTCTTGAAGATCTGCATCCTCAGAGAGTTCCCCATCAGAAGGGTTCTCTTCAACAGATACACTTTCATTGACTACAGCAGTAGCAGTGAAAGCAATGAAGTTTCCATCCTCGTCACACCCATTCTCATCATCAGAAACTTCATTATCACTAAGGGTTACAACCGTAGCCTTACCTTTAGACCTAGGACATTCAGATTTCATGTGACCATACTCTTGACATCCAAAACACTGAGGGCCTAAAGAATTGTTTGAAGATTGTCCAACTTTTTCTCTAGGTTTTTCATTGTTGTTAACCTTAATGGGATCATTCTTCCTCAAGTTTCTAGGTTCAACAGTGTTTGTACCTCTTGCCCTTCTGTTACTATTCCTAAGAAAGTTTCTGAAGTTCTTGGCAAGGTAAGTAATCTCTGTAGCAGAGAGCTTATCATCAAATCCACCAACATCAACATCATCAACTGACTTAAGAGCCATTGATTTAAATTTGCTAGTTTTGGATTTGCTAGTTTTGGATAGGTCTAACTCATAGGACTGAAGAGATCTTACAAGTTCATCAACAGGGATGGAGTCCACATCCTTGCTCTCAGTGATGGCAGTCACTTTGGGTCTAAAGTTCTCAGTCAAAGATCTAAGAATATTCCTAACAATTTTAGGTTGATTATAGATTTCACCTAGATTATATGCAGAATTAACAATATCATTCAGTTTAGCATAGAATTCATCATCAAACATCCTAATGCTTTCAAATTTAGATGTTAACTACTACAACTTATTAATTTTAACTGTCTTTGTGCCTTCATGCACAGTTTGGAGGATATTATAAGCAGTGTGAGTAACCTCAACATTAGAGATTCTTTTAAATTCCTCCATAGAAACTTCATACCTTTGCTATTGAACATTAGATATTATAAGCGTTAAAGATGGCATTCATACCTTTGCTATTGAACCCAGCTGCTTCTTTTTGAGAAGTTTGCCACTCACTCACAGGAGTAGTGGGCTTCTCCTATCTGTATTCAACGGAGTTCCAGACTCTCTCATCAATAGATTTCAAGAATGCTTTCATCCTTATTTTCCAATAAGCATAATTATTCCCATCAAAGTGAGGAGGAATAACTAGAGAGTGTCTGTGTTCCATGACAACAGGGGTCAAGGATCAACTCAGAGATCAAAAGATCTACCAACCGAGAGCTACCTGCTCTGATATCACTTGTTTGTTTTTAGACCCCTTAAAACATAACCGGATTAACCTAGTTAATTAGCCAAGTGATTACTTAGTCAAATTATGTAGTTCTAGGTTAACACAATCATATAATCATATCAAGCATAGCAGCGGAAAAATAAATAACACAAAGATATGGTCACCCAGGAAACCACACTGGTAAGCATAATTATTCCCATCAAAGTGAGGAGGAATAACTAGAGAGTGTCTGTGTTCCATGACAACAGGGGTCAAGGATCAACTCAGAGATCAAAAGATCTACCAACCGAGAGCTACCTGCTCTAATATCACTTGTTTGTTTTTAGACCCCTTAAAACATAACCGGATTAACCTAGTTAATTAGCCAAGTGATTACTTAGTCAAATTATGTAGTTCTAGGTTAACACAATCATATAATCATATCAAGCATAGCAACGGAAAAATAAATAACACAAAGATATGGTCACCCAGGAAACCACACTGGTAAAAACCTGGGGAGGATTTAACCTAACTATCCTCAAGGTAAACTTGAATCCACTATAGAAAGAATTAAAGTTTTACAATAAGACTTAGACCACTAACATCTTATTGCTACCCACCAGTAGAAACTTACTGACACGACCACGTGCAAGCTCCGAGACCACAGACTCTTTTTTTCTTGAATTCTCCAGCAAATACAAGCACACCCGCTTGTGTATCTTTAAGCTCTTATGGCAGCAATTGAATGATCATCAAGTTCTTGAACGAATCTTGAATCTTAATAACCCTAACCTTGTGTAAAGGAAAGCTCCTCACAGATCTCACAAGAGATTTACACAAACAGTAATATGAGCACACTAAAAATGTGGCTAGGGTTTGCCTTATATACCTAGGGCAAAAACATAAAACCTTAAAAGTTTTAGGAGTTAGGGCTGAGTTGAAAATTCTGCAGAAAAATGCATCTGCCCGATTTTCGATTGTTCGAGCCTAAGCTTCGATCAATCGAGCCAGGCCGAGATGCACATTAAATTCTGCATCAGCTCGATTCCAACTTTACATAAACAACACAACTTTGAGCACATCTAAATAAGACTAAACAACTTGTTTTGATCATAGTTTGCCAACAATACATATTAGAGTTCTAAATACATTAAATCCTAAGTCTTTAGAACCTAACAGACTCGTTTTATCACACTACTGAAATGTCATAAGTCCACTGCTATTCTACGGCTGGAGCTACAAATTGTGAAATTAAGTCAATCTTTCTCTATTTTTAAGATTACATTATTAAGTACATGTTAATTCATTATTATTTTATTGCTGGATGCAAGTTATTTTAATACCATCTCACTATTTAATAAACATGATCTCACTAATACTTCATTAATGAATATACATATTAATAAAACGATCTACCACCATCGCACATATATTATTTGGATATGAACCACCATTGGACACATATTTTTTGGAAATGAACTACCATTGCCGGACAGACCTTATTATGTTGAACATGAACCATGAACCGCAACTAGACATGGATTATTGGACTCATCCCACTGTTGGACATTTGACACCTAATTAATTAGAATTAACATTGGACATCACTTAATATACATAATAATAATGTATCAACTCACCATCTAATCAAAGTATCATGCTAAGCATATCATTTATTTATTTCAACCATTATCATGATTCTAAAACTTTGGCCTTCATCTATTTTGTAGGATTAAAAATACACAGGAAGCCATTGGCCTATGTGGCCCGATGTCAAGTTCCGAGTTGAACTCCCTAAAACAAATCCGGGCTTAGCAAAGTCAAACTTCCAGCAGGAGGCACGTGACTACAAGCAAAAAACCGCCCCCAACAAATGTCTTATAGATGTTTTGTGTGTAATTTTTGGACTCCATTGAGTACAAAAACTGTGGGGGATAATCATGTTTCTTTGTCTTTGAAACATCATATGATTATGTGTTTTCACACATTGCCCCTTGCATGTTTTCATGCCTTAGTTACACACTTTTGCATATGATGCACACACACACAATCTTTGACATGTTGAGTGAATAATGCCAATGATTCTATCATGTTGTGATGTTTAGCATCTACTCATGTCATCTTTTTTGAATTACTCTTTAAAGTCTAGTTTTTAGGGTTTTAATTCAAAGTTTAGGTTTTGGTACTAAATTGTTGCTAATCAAGTTTGTTGCCGCGTGTTTTTCATCTTGCTCTTTGCTATTTCATGATCTTTGCTTGAAGATGTCTCCCTTCAAGAAGTCAGCTGTGAAAGGAGGAAGTAGCAAAGGAAAGGAACTGGTAATTGATCTCAACAGCTTCTCCCCTAAGTCGAAGAAGACTTGATCTTCAGCTGGAGTGTATGATGACACTTGTTTTAGATCATATGCCACATATCAAGCAAATCTGAATCACTTCAAGGGTGGCCCCATGTTGATTGAAAGGGTTGTTAAACAAGCGTCTCTTCTCGATATGAACATTCCCAGATGGTTTGCCTCCAAAGATTGGAACTATCTTCGATCCAACTTTGAAGATCCGTATGAAGAGCTTGTTAAAGAATTCTATGCAAATTCCATCTTCGATGGGGATGAGCTAAGTTGGGTAAGAGGAAAGGACTTCACTGTCACAACTTCCTATGTTGCTATCATTCTGAACATCAACTGACCAGTTTTTATTAAACCATCGGTGTATGATGAGTTGGAACCGGATGTTGACATGCTTTGAGATGCTCTTGGAGAAAACAAGGAGATATCCTCAGATAGGAAAGCAATCGGGGTGTCATCGTTATCTCCCAAATTGAGGCTACTCACTTCAATAATGTTTCACAATCTCTATCCTCTATCAAGCACCAGATACATGAATCTTGGTCGGGCTCTATTTCTTCATGACTTGATTACCGATGAAGAAATTGATATGTATTCACAAATCTTCCACACTTTGAGCAGAACTACTAAGAGGATGACATCTACGAACTGTCTTCCTTTTTGTTGCCTCATCTTGAAGATATTGAAGCTAAATGGATTACACACATTGGATGATGAGTACCCTCATCCTATGCAAAGCCCAATCAACATTCGCACTCTCAATGCTATCATAGGCTACAGCTGAAAGAATGTCAAACAAAAGAGTAATGTTCCTCATGGTGTTTCAAGCTCTAGCTCACAATCCTATGATAAGAAGTTGGACAACATAATGGCATCCGTGCAAGACATTAGCCCCAAGTTGTCCGGCCTCACATCTATCATGCACTCTTAACATACCCGATTTGACACAAAGTTTATCTCTCTCCAAACTCAATTGAATCAAATCCAAAGGAAGCTCGAAAAAGATGATGACTAGTTATTCCATGACAAAAAGAGGGAGATGGTTCATGATAGGGGGAGAGCAATGATAGGGGGAGAGAGAGCTAGATCAAAGGGGGAGCAATGCAATGTAATGAAGAGCAAGAAAAGCAACCTACAACAAGCCTTTAGCCTTTACATTTTCTTCTTTTGATGCTACTTCTAGTCTATGTTTATTTTTCATGGTTTAAGCTTATGTTGTGTACTTGACAATGCTTATTTTGTACCTTTGCTTTTGTAGCTTTTTAGTACTTTTAGATTATGTTTTGCCTTCTCTTTAGTACTTTTATGCCCTTGTTGGATCTTGCATCCTTGATGCAATTGCCTAAGTGGTAGTGCATTGGTTAAGTGTTAGACATGCAAATGATACTTTGCATTGAGCTTATTAGCTTGCATGTCCGGATGTTCATTCACCGTGTGAATGTTCACTGTGGTCACTTTTTATAGTGATCGTTCTTATTTGGTCAAGCTATGCTTTATTGTCATATTCATACTTGCTTGATCGTATTGTGCTTGCTCCATATGCATTCCAAGATTTCTACTTACAATGAACATTTTGTGATATTGTTTTCAGGAAAACTTGTCTGTATGGTTCAAGAGCTTCACAAATCAAGAGTTAGGTGTGAGTGAGTTTTGGCAACTGTTCCTAACTCACATTTTAAGTCTAGAGTCCGTTTTAGGGTTTCGTCACGGAATAGCCAAAGGGGCAGATTGTAAGGTTGAATTTATTCAACCATGTGTTGGCTTTATTCCGTGCCAACTTTGCTTGTAATTTAGCAATTAAAAATCCTGAATTTAGGTGGGAATAATGTAAGGGTTGTGTGTGAGAGAGTGTAAAGAATTGATCAAGTGTGTGCATTCAAGAGCATTCTCACGACTGGAACTCACAACTGACTTACAAGTGGTAACTCACCAGAAGTGTCACACGTGTGAAGCATGTAGGAAGTTGAAGTGTCAGTACAGCTAGATCACTACAGGACAAAAAGTACAGTCTGGTCATTTTGTTACTTGGCAACTGGAACTCGTGCTGGTGTTATCTTGCATTTGCTTCTCTCTATCCCTTACTCTTTGCATTTAATTACTGCTTTGTTGTGATTAAATTATGGCTTAGAGTAGTTTGTTTATTTGGGTATAGCTTAGATTTATCATTCTGCACATATATTGTTTGAATATAAGCTTGTGTTGGTATTATTGAAATTGGGGGTCTAAACATTCACTAGTGTTTTACACACCAAGTGAGCTTTCATCTACTATTTGACCCCAAGAGAAATTAACATATCTTTTTACTAAAATATTCCAAGACAACAGATAATTTAGCGTCCATTTCCACAACTATTTGATGCGACTAATTATGAGTAGTAGAAATAAAGTGATGAATATATATATATATATATATATATATATATATATATGAAAGTAACAAGTAATCCATCACAATCTGCACATAGGATAGCTATGAAAATAAGTATGTAATTGGTTGTGATTTTGTAATAAATATTGTCTTTTTTTTTTTCAAAAAAAAAAAAAAAAGGCTATTATCTATTTGCATGACATTATTCAATTAAGAAAACAAAGTATGCATGGGTATTCTCAGTTCCTTTTCAGCTTTCATAGAATTTGTAGTTATCTCTATAAAAAAAAAAAAAAAACTTTCATAGAATCTTTTAGGCTTGAGATGTGATTCATACTAATTTGGTAACGGACAAGTTAAGGTCGACTATTAACACTAGTCTTTTCACGCGTTCTGCATGCGTTCAAAGATTTTATCTTTCTTTGTTGATGATGCATTTGATCGACAGTTCAACTTGGTCCACAAATCCCTACCCAAAAAAAAAAAAAGGAAAATCTCCAATATATATTTGGGTTAGTACACTAAATTTTAGGAGGAAAGTCAAACGATTATTTTTTTCATACTTTTTATGGTGGCTGTCCCATGCTACTGTCTACTTATGCCTTTAGGGCCTATTCGGATTGAGTGAGGAGGGAGGGGGACGGGACTGGAGAGGAGTAAAGTAGAGTTAATTGAAAATGAACTAATTTTGGAACCAATTCTACTCTACTCCCCCCCCCCCCCCCCCCCCCTCCCCCCTTCACCTCCCTCTCAATCCAAATAGACCATTACTGAATTTATCCCTCCAAAATATCAACCTAATTTAATTCATTTCCCATAATTTGGAGGGATAGGCAACAACAAAAGTTATAAATTTTGAAAATATTTTCTTAAAATTCAAGTTTCAATAGTATATACACTATACTTATATATATAACATTGAAAACAAATATCTACTACAATTCTAATCTTATATAATATTTAAACTTAAAGTAACATGTAATATGTGTTCCATGGACTTGGAGATGTAAAAAAAAATTTATAAAAAATTTTATATTCTTGAAAATGTTCAAATAAGTTGACCAATTATGGTGATACTAAATATGAAAAAAGAATATTATAATGGACAAAGTTTAGCTACAAAACTAAGGTTATAACTTTACTCAATAAAATAAACATTGCTATATAAAATAAACATTACAATCTTACAACTATTGAATTGCATGTTCTTTACGCTTTTAATACAGATGTTAATTTTTTTGTTAATCAGATTTATTTACTGTTTGATTATAAAATTATATTTTATGTGTAATTTTAAACTACAAAAAATTGCAATTTAAACAATTTATTGATGATATATGTTAAAGCTCTGGCCAAGAGGCAAAATTGCAAGAAGAAGGAAAGTTCACACGACATCATTTTGATTGAAGGAATAAAAGCTGAATTAAAGGAAAACGACACCGTTCAAATTAATGAAGACTGGGGTTGTCCACGGGTCGGGTTGGGTTGGTTTTGGACCAACTTGGACTCGACCCTCTGGTGTCAAGTTAAGGGCAGAGGAACCCGGACTCGACCCGCTGGAAAAATCAATTGAGTTGGTTTCGGGTGAGGGTGAGCATTAATCGGGCTAGGTCGGTCGCCGGAATAAAGAAAGCATCGAAATCTGAAGAAAAAAAAGGTCGCCGGATTTTGGAAAAACTTGCCGAATTCTGCCTTTTTTTCGCTAAAAATTGTTGGGATTTGGTCAGATCTCCTCGAATCTAAGCTCGATCTCACCAAATACGGTTAAGATCTCGCCAAATCTCCTCGAATCTATGCTTGATCTTGCCGGAGTTAGCCGGATTTGTATATAACATCGGTCAGGTCGGATGGGTCGGGTTTTGGAGAAGAAAACCGCCCCTCAACCTGTCGGCGTGGGGTCTTGGGCACAGAAACCCGTAACCGACCGACAGGAGCATCAGTTCAGGCTGAAATTAGGTGGAGATCAGGCGGTTTGGTCAGTCCGACGGGTGTGGGTCGGGTCTGGACACCCCTGATGAAGACAAACGTACAACATAACGAAGACATGGACTGTGCACGTGACAGACTTAAGCTCAGAATTTGTTATTAGGCTTTGACAGGTGTCGTTGTTTTATTAGAGGATAATAAGTTTGTTATAGTTTGTTAGTTAATTTTTTTTTTTTTGGCGCCTTTTTCTTTTGCTTGGAACTGAGTCTGCTATGGTGTAGAAATAGCAGAGCAGTAAATATTTATGATTCTACTCTCTCATTTTTTCATCAATAAGAAAAATCTATTTAGAGAGAGCTTTCCTTTTCTTTACAACATAGTTATTAATCTTGAAATTTTACAAGCATAGTGGATATAAGTGTAAGGTTGAATTTAATCAACCATCTAATTGGCTTTATTCCGTGACCAATTTGCTTATAATTTAGCACATAGTAACCCTGTATTTAGGTGGGAAAATTGTAAGGGTAGTGTGTGAGAAGATGTGAAGAAAAGCTCAAGAGTGTGCAAGAAAACAGAGTCTCGCGGCTAGGGCTCGCGGGTGGATCGCGACTGGCAAGCCGCGAAAGGCAGGCACGTGCACACTGGGAAGCTGAAGGGTCGCGCCAGCTGTCACGCTACAAGACAAAAGTTCCAGGCTGTCCAGGCCGTTACGTCGCGACTTGGACAAGCCGCGAGGTCAAGCCGCGAGTAAACCCTGTTTGGCAAAAACTGACGTTTTGCATTCCCTTCTCACCCTACTATATATACACCCTTATACCCACTAAATTGAGAGAGCTTCTAGAGAGAATTTTGTGAGAGAAACCCTAGAGATAAACAAGATTGTCTCATCCCCAATCTTTACCTTAGAGACTCTTCAAATTTTTCTACTCTCTTCCTCTCCATTGTCATACCCTTGAGAGGTCTTTTACCAAATCTTTATCTCACCACACCCACGTCTGTGAGAAGGTCCATTTGGTGCTTAGGGAAGCAGTTTGGGAAGGAACCAATATACATTGGTTGATGCTATGGTCAAGTAGCGGAATCTGGGAAGCTAAAGAAGAAATAGGTTCGGCGTAACCTCGTTGGAGCAAGAAGTTTGGAGGGCTTAGGTACTTGGGTAGATTAGGCTTGGAGGGTCTTCTGCTGTTCATGTATCCCAACTATATTCTTTAGTGGATTGTATCACCGCTTGGAGGGCGGCGAAGAGGTTTTACGCCGAGGACTTCGGTTTCCTCTTCGATAACACATCGTGTGTTGTCCGTGTGTTTGCATCGTTCTTTCTTTTATCTTTGCCTTATATTTACTGCTGTGGATGTGTTTATATTTGGCTTTGATTGTTACATCAATTCTTTTATAAGCTTATTATCATATTCCGCACATTAATTGTTTGATATAAAGCTTGAATTGGTATTTTTGTAATTTGGGGTCTAAACGTTCAAAGGTGTTTCATACCCTTTTTGAACTTTCAATTGGTATCAGAGCGGGTACACTTGTTGTGGTTTTAATACCTGAGTGTGATCCTTGACCCCTTGTTAAGATGGATAGGTCTCAATCTCTCAATGTTCCACCATTTTTTGATGGTAATAATTATGCATTTTGGAAAGTCCGAATGAGGGCATTTTTGTGTTCTATGGATGAGACTGTGTGAGATGCAGTTGAGATAGATTGGACTAAACCGGAGGCTCCCAAGGCCAATTGGGATAAGGCTGCTCTTGCAGCGGCAAATGCAAATAGCAAGGCATTGAATGCTATTTTCTGCGGTGTCTCTACAGAAGAATTCCACCGGATTTCTCACATCTCCATTGCTAAGGAAGCATGGGAAATTCTGGAGACAACCTATGAGGGAACTAAGAAAGTGAAGGACACAAAATTTCAAATGTTGACCACTCGTTTTGAGGAGTTAAAGATGAGTGATGAAGAGTCGTTTGATTCGTTCTACAGCAAGTTGAACGAAGTGGTTGTTGGTAAATTTAACTTGGGGGAAAAGACGGAGGACTCGAAGATTGTAAGGAAGATTCTCCGGTCATTACCAGAAAGTTTCCGGCCCAAAGTTACAGCCATTGAAGAGAGCAAGGATCTTGACGACATCAAGGTTCAAGAGCTGGTTGGTTCTCTGCAGACATATGAATTGTCCCTGCCCTCTCAGAAGAAGAGCAAATCACTTGCTCTTAAAACAATTGATGAGAGAGTAGCATCTCATGATTTTTCGGAAGAAGATGGAGTGGAGAAGGAAGTAGCATATCTGGCGAAAAACTTCCGAAAATTCCTAAAGATGAAGAACAGTGGAAAACCATTCAACGATAGGAAATTTTCATCTTCAAGAGGTGATAGGAAAGAGTTTACGAGGAAAGAAGGGAAGGAGTCTCAATCTTCCTCAGACATTGTGTGTTTCGAGTGTAATGGACATGGACACTTCAAAAGGGAATGTCCCAATTATTTGAAGACAAAAGGAAAGGTCTACGCCATAACTTTGAGTGATGCTGATTCATCAAATTCTGACTCTGAAGATAGCTGTGACGGAGAAGGAAATTACTCCGCTTTCATGACCATTGCACATGTGGAGACCTTGGATGAGTTGGGTACACTTGTGAAGGAGCTTGGGGAACATTCTGATTTAGAGTCTATGGGAATAGTCGAAGAGTCTGAAGATGAGGAAGTTGGAGAAACAGTGGGATTGCAAGAGACTTACAACTCACTCCTTGAGAAGACCGGTGAATATGCTAAAGTGGCTAATGCAGCCATCAAGAAGATGAAAAGAGCTGAGGAAGATTACAAAAGTATCCTGGCACGGTATAAGGAGGCTAAATGTGAAATTGAAATACTTAATGATGAGCTATCAGAAGCTTACACTAAAGTGAGATTTCTTGAGCAAGAGGTAGTACAAGCTCATGCCAAGGTAGATAGGATCTCCTCCAGGAAGCTCGATGATGTTATTTCATCCCAAAAACACGCCTCAGACAAGTCCGGGTTGGGATATACCGGAGGGGGCAGCTCATCAGCCAAAGTCACCAAGGAAGTAAAGTTTGTGAAAACCAAAGAGACGGCTGTCGATAAGCCTACTCCAGAGATAGTTGAGGCTGAGAAGAAAAAGAATGTGGCTAATCAACGGGTGTTTAACAAGCCCCGAAATCAATCTGAAGTCAGATTTGGAGCTAGAGGAAGATCTTTCCCAAGACAGCAGCAGGGTCCTAGAACAAACTATGTTTGTCACTATTGCGGACTGCAAGGACACACTAGACCCAACTGTCAAAAGCTAAGAGCAGACAACAATGCGAGTGTACCTCGGTCACGAGGGAGAAGAAGTGACTTGAGGTCTTGGGATGGTGAGCGATCAAGGAGCCAAAACCGTGATCCCGGAATGACAGACGTGATGAAAATGATTGGCGCCTTCACCACTTGCTTGGAGAGCTTCAATAGGAGGTTTGAAAGTCCTAACTCCCGCACCCAATCCGTCAAGGATATCACCCCAAACGCACGTGACGTGTGGGTGACAAAGGGTTCTCATGCATAAGCATTATAACATGTCCATGCATTAATTCTTCCTATGCTTTGAGGATAAGATTGGTTATTTGCTTTGTATTTTTGAGCATTTGTTTAATTTGGAGTTTGTTTTGTGTTTAAAATTTTTTATCTTTCTTCTACTGTTTTTGTGTCAAAAATCCAAAAACACATAAAAAGTTGAAAAATCCAAAAAGTTTGATCACTCAGTTGAGTTTTGTCTCCAAGCATGTTTTGCCTTGTACCTTTGTACTTATGGCTTTGTGCATTCAACGAGCCTAGCTTGTCTCTAATGCACTCATATCTTTGTGGAAGAAATTCTGAAATCTATGTGATTGTTGTAAATAGATCTTCAACCTTGTCATGAATGATTAGTGAATGGTATTGTTGATCTTGAGACATGCATAGACTCATGCCTATATATCTTCCCACTTTTTATTTTTATGCTTTAAAAGAGCTCTCTAAATGTAAATCTCCAAATGAAAAGAGATATAGAGCTGCAAAAGCCTGTCGCACACTCTAGTATTTGACTAGGAAAAAGGGAAAGCGACCAAAATAAATTGTGTGATGCTCAAAAAGGCCAAAGGCTAATTCATCAATTGAAATATCGAAAATTTCAGGCATCAATCTCACAATGAGATTTTCTTTGCTCAAAAGATGCAAATGATATGTTGAATATGGAGCCAAATGAAAAGCTTCAAAGATTTGTTATCAAGTTCTTGTGGGAGGTCATATATGCATGTTTCTACAATTGAGATAGGTCACATTATCTAGTGCTAGTTGTGTATGCCTTGATTGAATTGATCATTGAAGCTTCACATTGGACTAAGGACTATCTCATTTTTGATATCCACACACAACACACAAGCCTATGTTCAATGAATGCCATATTCATTTGTGTGATTGTACTTGATTAAATGTGTTTTCACATGCTCAATCTTTGTTGATCAAACACAAAAAGATTTTTGAGTATTTTGTTTTGTTTTTGGAAAGTAATTTGTTTTTGCAAAATGTCAAAAATTTCAAAAACAGTGTTGCCCTGTTTTGGCGACTAAGTCGCGGGTTGGTCCAGTCGCTTGTCCTAGTCGCGAGATCACTCAGAGATTTTTCGCGGTTAACTAGCGAGTCAGTACTCTTGTCGCGAAAAAGACTTAGAAATTTTTTTCAAAATTTGTGTTTTACACTTTTCGCGGGTCAGTGTGGCGATTGGTTCGCGGGTGGAAGGTCCAGTCGCGAGAGGTACTCAGGGAATTTCGCGGCTCATATCGCGACTATCTCGCAGGTAGACCTTCCAGTCGCGAAAAACACTTAGAGAAATTCTCAAGCTTTTCTCCTCACAGTGTTTCGCGGCTCAATCTGGCGACTTACTGGCGACTCGATCCAGTCGCGAAAAACGCGTGTTGAGAGTTTTTGAAGACAGTTTTTAAAATTGATTTTCAGCTTTCCCTCGATTTTCAGTGACTGTTCATTGTCTTTTTCAATCTCTCTCTCAAACGTTCGATTCTAACTGAAAAAATTCTCTCATTTCTGCATAAATCTCCAAAACTAAGGTATGGGTTTTCTTTCCCTCATTTCATTCTTACTATGTTTTCCATTACCTTCTTGTGCTGAACCGTGCACATGTGCTATATCATTTCATATATGGGTTTGCATTAATGGGTGTTTATGGCTGTTTGAGGTTATTTTTCTTTGCTGCTGTGTTTATTCTATATCATGTTTATGCTTCAGCGTGTTTGTCTCCAATCTGAGCATTGTTCATTTGATAGAATTTCGCATTCTCTTTAAACATATGGGTTTGAGATCTATGTGGTAATTATAGGTTGTGTGCATAGTGTGGAATGTGTTTCAGTTTATCCATCTGGTATCTTGTTGTTGATTTCCTGTTGTATTGCATTTGGTACTTTTCTGTGTGTTTGCTATCTTACAGATGTCTCGACAATCCTCGAAAGGAAAAGAGGTGATGACAGAAGAAGAAACTGGGCCTGTTACAAAAAGAACACGGTCCTCATCACAGCCATCCACTGAACTCAATAATGAACTATTCCGATCTCCTCAGCACCAAGATGCCTATTTCAACATTTTTGACCGAGGAACTCCTATAGTGGAACGGGAGGTCAGATTTGACACATTGGACATAACTTTTGTCCCTCGGATCTTCGAGACAAAAGATTGGGCAGCTCTATTCGGAAACTTTGTTGATCCGATGATTGAACTTGTGAAGGAATGTCTCGCCAACTCAGTTGATCTTGAGACTGAACTACATTGTCTGGTAAGAGGAACGGAGTTCATAATTAATCCAGACACCATAGCTGAGCTTCTCAACATCACACGTCCTGCGGAAGCTGACCTTACGCCGTATGATGATCGTACTCCAAAGATTCAAGACATTCTTCAAATTCTTGGTCCTGACCACGACATTTCCAGCACAGGGACATTAATAAGTACCTCTAAGTTTTCACCTGAGTTGACTACATTGAAGCTAATTATGTTTTCAAATCTCTATCCGCTGACCAACACAGTGTATATAAATCTTGGAAGGGCCCAATTTCTTTGTGATCTCATCACTGGCACCAACATTGACATCTGTGCCCATATCTATCACATCATAAGAAAGACAGCCACCAGATCAGTAGCACGAGGGTGCCTTCCATTCTGCAGTCTTATTATGAACTTCGTTTTACGAGAAGGTGTTACTCCTCCCTCGATTGGGAACGTGATTGCTCGTCCTCGACCAATCTCCATGTTCACTCTACAGGCCAGCAAGAGTCACTCATCCAAATCTCCAAAAAGTGCTCATCCATTTTCTACTACTACCTCTACTTCTGAGCAACCAGACACTACTCAACCACAGTTTGCCCCTCAGCCTGACAAGGTTCAAATGCTCTTTAATAATCTCCACAATCGTCTTACGGAAATGGAAAAGACCCTCAGAGATGGCCAGAAAGAGCAGTCGGAGAGATTGGCTACCATGCAAGACCAAATTGATGTGGTAGCAGCTCAAGTTGATGGTATTTTCACAAGAATGAAACAGTGACCCTTTGGCCATTCCGATCAAAAAGGGGGAGTATTTTTTAGGCAGCTCTTGAGGGGGAGTGCCTGGTTTAAGGGGGAGATTTCTTCACCATTCCTTATTAGAGTTTGTTCTGTATATAAAACTTTGTTAACTCAAAATACTGTGGTAGTAGCTATTTATTTCAGCATATATATATATATATATATATATAGTTTGATGTTTTTCAGCATTGTACTTTATGTTTATGACCTTTACCCATTGTTGCTTTTGTAAGCTTTGAGGGTTGGTTTCTAGCACTTTTGCATACTTGTAGGCTTTTATGGTTTGTGCCATGTATTTGCAAAACTTTGCTTATGTAGCCTTTATGCTTTTTTGTTTTTGTACTTGTTAATGCCTTGCATTATATTAAGTACAACACTCTTGTGCCCTTGTAGGATTGTTCCTAGATGCATATGTGTTTGTATGCATTGGTTGAGTGTTGGACTTGCAAATGGTACTCTTCATTTGAGTTTATCATTTTTGCATGTCCGGATGTTCATGTCCTGTGTGAATGAACATAGTAATCACTCTTGCTTAAGTGACTACTGTGGATGATCTTGCCATGAATTATTGCTTTTGTGCTTTTGTTCATTTCTGCTTGATCATGCCTATTTTGCTCCATATGCTTATTAAGTTTTCTGCATACAATGATATTGTTATGTTATTGTGTTTCAGGAGTTTCTTATTCATATGTTCAAGCTTTACAGAATCTAGAGTTAGGTGTGAGTGAGTTTTCCGACTGTTCCCAACTCACGTTTAAGTCTAGAGTCTGTTGTAGAGTTTTGTCACGGAATAGCCAAAGGGGGAGATTGTAAGGTTTAATTTAATCAACCATCTAATTGGCTTTATTCCGTGACCAATTTGCTTGTAATTTAGCACATAGTAACCCTGTATTTAGGTGGGAAAATTATAAGGGTAGTGTGTGAGAAGATGTGAAGAAAAGCTCAAGAGTGTGCAAGAAAACAGAGTCTCGCGGCTAGGGCTCGCGAGTGGATCGCGACTGGCAAGCCGCGAAAGGCAGGCACGTGAGAGGCACACTGGGAAGCTGAAGGGTCGCGCCAGCTGTCACGCTACAGGACAAAAGTTCCAGGCTGTCCAGGCCGTTACGTCGCGACTGGAACTCGCGACTTGGACAAGCCGCGAGGTCAAGCCGCGAGTAAACCCTGTTTGACAAAAACTGACGTTTTGCATTCCCTTCTCACCCTACTATATATACACCCTTATACCCACTAAATTGGGAGAGCTTCCAAAGAGAATTTTGTGAGAGAAACCCTAGAGATAAACAAGATTGCCTCATCCCCAATCTTTACCTTAGAGACTCTTCAAATTCTTCTACTCTCTTCCTCTCCATTGTCATACCCTTGAGAGGTCTTTTACCAAATCCTTATCTCACCACACCCACGTCTGTGAGAATGTCCATTTGGTGCTTAGGGAAGCAGTTTGGGAAGAAACCAATATACATTGGTTGATGCTATGGTCAAGTAGCGGAATCCGGGAAGCTAGAGAAGAAATAGGTTCAGCGTAATCTCGTTAGAGCAAGAAGTTTGGAGGGCTTAGGTACTTAGATAGATTAGGCTTGGAGGGTCTTCTGCTGTTCATGTATCCCAACTATATTCTTTAGTGGATTGTATCACTGCTTGGAGGGCGGCGGTGAGGTTTTACGCCGAGGACTTCGGTTTCCTCTTCGATAACACATCGTGTGTTGTCCGTGTGTTTGCATCGTTCTTTCCTTTATCTTTGCCTTATATTTACTGCTGTGGATGTGTTTATATTTGGCTTTGATTGTTACATCAATTCTGTTATAAGTTTATTATCATATTCCGCACATTAATTGTTTGATATAAAGCTTGAATTGGTATTTTTGTAATTTGGGGTCTAAACGTTCAAAGGTGTTTCATACCCTTTTTGAACTTTCAATAAGGAAAAGATATAATTCAATAATAGATTTGTCAATATTCACCTCTAATAAAAAAATATTGAGTAAGATTTTATCCTAAAATTACTACAACTAATTTTGTAACTAAACTTTGTCTTATTATAATTATGAAATTTAAATATTTCTGTTAAATTACTATCTAGCTACTTAATGAAAAATAGTTAATATAACCTACTTAATGAATATATATGTTCTTTTACATGAAACTTATAAAAATAGTTAATATTTTTAAATAACATATAACCTAAAAAATTTATATTATTCTCTATTATATCATAAAATTTTTACCTTGCATTGAGTGCTTGCAACTAGTTTTACATAAAGATTACACTAAAACTAGTAAATTAACTGATTAATTCAAAAAAGAAACTGAGTTATTGATGTGCATTTTTCTGTGTTAGTGGATTATTCTTTAGCCATTGGACGTATCTTATTCTGTGCCATCCTCCAATAATGTTCCCAACTTATTCCAATCCAGACTTTTGCAGTAATTAGTAGTTGGTAACAATACAGGAGCTCCCTTGTCCTAACTGATACACTCTTTTCTTGTAATTCCATTATCTTTTTTATTAATTCATCCATTCCTCCATCTATTTTCTATTTTTCTAATTAAAATCCATTTCCATCAATTAATCTTTTGAGCATGCACGGGAGAAAAACTAAAAAATGGATGACAAGGGAAGTACAAGAAATTCATTCATCATGTCAAACAAGGAACTTTGCTGCAGTGAGGTTTGTATAGGCTGAAAAATAGAAGCAGCTATCAACTCCTCTCCATCCTATTCTTCTCTACAAGACAAGCCAATATACTACTTATCAATTTTTTCTCACTCAAAATATATCTTTCTGTCTCATAAATATATACATATATATATATATATATATGTATATATATATATATATATATATCTTATTCTCTCTTTCATGCCTCCACAAAGTTTATCCAACATCACTCTTTCATGCCTCCTGTTTATCTCTACTTATTCTTGTTTAACAAAGTCTTCCCAAAAAGAATCAAGAATGATAACCATTAATCTCTCCAAAGTAAGATTAGCGTTATCGCTAGGAAGATTTGATAGAAACCCATCAACTCTAATAACATCATAGTATTGAATGTGTTCAAGCTTTGGGAGATTGAAACTCCATTCATTAACAGAGAATCTTTCTTTTGCTAAACAAACTAATTGTACCACTAAATGATTACCTTTTATATAATCAACAACCTCTTTTGCTTGAACAAAGAAAGCCACATCAATGGTGTGGGTTATGGGCTCATCTTGTATGCATGTGAATTTATCCTCATCAAGCAACATTTTGTCTCCTTGACTATGCTTTTGAAGATAGTCATCATTAATTAATTGGTGAAGAATTCTTGTCTACAACACCAACTCTTTTAATATGTTTATCCAGCTCTTTGACATCGCAATCGTCCTCTTCCTCCTTTTCCACATAATGTGGATTAGGATGGCAGTTTTGAAGCTGTTATTTCCAATGATTAAGGAGTTGAGCTAAAAGAATGCCTCTAGTTGTGCATCGTGTTCACACACATCATCTACTACAACATACCTTTCCCCACGTGTTATTTTTGGTGCCATGACAGGAACATAACCTTTCTTAGTGTGGTTCTAATACCAACAATTGCAGCATAGCATTGCTTTGATTGCTATTGTTGTACTTGTAGCATAGGCCTGTGAAAGCATAATTTGAAATACACAATAATAATAACATTTCCACAAATCCTAAGTTCTACGTACGAGAACATTAGGCTTATATACTAAGAATAGAGAAAGCCCTTTCTAATCACTACCTCCTTCTAAATAGTCCTTATAGGAAGATATATTTTTCTAGTCCTTTAAGAAAAATAAATAACAAAACCCTACTTCTATTAATTAGGGAAATGAAAAAAACTTAATTAGGAAAAGAAAAACAAATAAAATACTATTTATGTTACAAGTGTAAGAGAAAAACAAATAAAATCCTATTTTATGTGTGAAGAGTGAAAACAAGAAGCGCGTCTTGTAGAGCTCAAATTTCACATAAGTTGTTTTAATAAGAGCTATTTGTTACATACATGTGTGTATAAACACACGTGTTTGATTACACATACGTGTAATAAATTTTAGCCTTTTAAATAAACTATGTCAACCTAAAAATAGTTATATATCCAACGGACTCTCTCTCCATCTCTCTCTCTATGAGAATATATTCCTAAATAAATCATAGATTCATGCATGCATTAGCCGACTTTTTTCTCAAAGAGAAACCCAACAAAAAATCCTGAGCAGAGAATAAAATGCTATGTCTCAAATCACAGCAATTTCTTCTCTTTACAACTTTTGTCCTCGTATCTTCAACCTTCTTTTCACTTTGTCATGGAGCTCCTCAATTTCAGCACCTACCTACCAAACATGTTCATGGTAATTATTACCTCTTTTTTTTATTGTTTTTCCGCTTGTCTCTCTCCCTCTCTAGCTAAATGGGATTTATTTAGTTTCCTATTTTGATCAACAACTTTTTTAAAAATAAATTTCACATTACCTTTTGTTTTCCATGCTAATAATAAAACATTAATGGATCTAATTTGCACATATGGAGGTGAAAACGGTGTTGTTGACATTTCAGGGCGAATGAGGAGGTCTTTTCTCGAGGAAAGCAATACTGAAGTTGCACCTAACGCTACCCTGATATTAGCTGCTAACAAAACACACAGGATAGACCCTTTTGCCAATTTTACTTATTACGAGGGTGGATGGAATATTACTAATGAACATTATCTTTATGTGAGTTCTTTCCATTCATTGTTCCATATGTTGCCTTATCTTTTTTATTGCCACGCAATAAGTCTCTATATTTTGGCATGTCATTCTTTTGTTATTGGAGTGGATAAATTTTAGGACTATGAATTGATTTCCTCATCTAATTTTTGCCAGTTATGTATGTTAGGACCCAAAGAGGGATCTTTTTATTTTTAATTTGTGCAGCCTGTGGGCTTTTTGGTGGATTTGCAGTTTATAGAAGCGATTGTTTTTGTAACTGTTGAGTTCATCTAAGTTTTCCTTCTTTATGATGGAATTAAATTTTAACAATTGAAGGTCTTCTACAACCTGTAATTTTACTTTTCTTATTCAGGTTCTGCTAAAAGTTCTATGTACTGACTTGAAACTTTTAACCCCATGCAATTGCCTAGATCACATGCATTTTGCATATTTCCTAAAATCTTATTTTCTTACATTGTTAATTAAGTAGGGGAGAGGTATTCGAACCCAAGTTCTCCATGTAAGAACTAGATAATGTCATTGATCTATAAGGCTCTTGTCTATTCATTTATATTTTTTTCTAGTTGTTTTTCATATCAACTTCTATCTCTCTCTCTCTCTCTCTCTCTAAGTATGGTATCCATGCAGTCAGTTGCATATACTGGTGTTCCTCTTCTTGCCACTGCTGCAACCTGGTTTTTGATATTCGGCCTATGCTCGTTAATCCTCTGCTGCTGCTGCTGTTGCCGCAGACAGAAGAAGTCTTATGGCTATTCTCGAATTGCTTATGCACTTTCTCTTATCCTCCTTATACTTTTCACCATCACTGCTATGTATGTCCTCTGCCTTGCCCCTACTTCTACTTTTGCACGCTCATATCAGTGTTGAATTTATATTTGGTTAAATCTTTCTGATTTCAGTTCTAAGTATAAAACTGCTGTGTTTTCAGAACAGGAAGTGGTTTTCTGTACACAGCGCAGGGAAAGTTTCAAGTCAGTACAACAAATATATTGGAATATCTTCTCAACCAAGCAGATACCACTGTTGGGAAGTTAAAGGATGTATTGGTTAATCTTGTTGCAGCTAAACAAGTCGGAGTTGGTCAAAATTTTCTACCTCCTGATATCCAGAGTAATATTGACATACTGGGAAATATGACAAATATTTCTGCTATGATTCCTAAAATTAAGACACAGCAGAGTTCAAAACAAATACAAAATGTCTTGCTTCCTGTGTAAGTAGATTGCTTTGGTTCTTTCTTCCTTTTGATTTGGTATAATTTTCGGTTTAGTTTTTTCCTGCAATTGATTTACTGGTTTTTTTTACAGGAGGCAGGTTCTTAACATTATTGCCGCTTCAATGCTACTATTAGCCCTTCTTGGTTTCAGTAAGCATTTATCAACACCCTCTATTAGATGCTTGTTGTTTACCATTTTCAAACCACTAATGTTACACTGTTATTGCAAGTTTTTTATTTATTTTATAACACTGTTGTTGTCAATATTGTTTGCAGTATTTTCAGTTTTCGGTCTGCAGTGTTTCGTGTACATGTGAGTGACTTTCTACCAATCATTTCCCTCTTATATGCTGTCTGTAGGCCGTCTATTTCTCAAAGTTTTGCATTATAACTTTGTAATGTTTCTTTATTAAATTTCCTTTAACTTAGATTAAATCAATTATTGCAGATTAATGATCATAGGATGGATTCTTGTGACGGGCACATTTATTTTGTGTGGCATATCTCTTGTCCTCCATAAGTAAGTTCCACTGAGTCATTTAATTTCAAAATATCATATAGTGAATACCTTCTTTTCTTTGTTTAAAATTTTGGCAGCTGTAAGTATCCATGCATATTACTGTTTTTCTGTGTGAGTTTTAGTTTATATTAGACTAATTCAGGCACATGCTCATGTTTAGCATAACATATATAATGTTTATCATGTTATAAGTGCATCCCTTGCATTTTCAAAAGGAACTGCATCTTCTATGGCTTTTTTAATTTGTTCTTAACATGGATAACTCAAACTGCTGCTGCTCCTCTTTAGCAGATAAATAAGAAATGTTGCCTGCAAATGAAACTTGAACAAATTCCATGCTACTTATAGATCAGTGAATCAATCATGGAGGATTACAGAACACAAGTTCCCCTAAATTCTGACTTAATTTTTTCTCATCGAAATCACCTTTCTTTTGTATTAATTACAGAATGTAGAACTTTATTTTATAGTATGCCTTGCAATATTAAATTGTGACAACAGTTAATTCATTTATATTCACATTCCAGCATTGTAGCAGACACGTGTGTTTCAATGGATCAATGGGTCGAAAACCCCACAGCTCATTCAGCCCTAAGTGAAGTTCTCCCTTGCATGGACAATGCAACAGCAAATGACATCTTTTCTATAAGCAAACATGTCACCTTCCTAATGGTTGGTATCGTGAACCAGTTCATAACTAATGTGGCCAACAATGATGTACCCCCAAATGCTGGACCTTTTTATTACAATCAGTCTGGTCCAATGGTGCCCATCCTTTGTAATCCTTTAAATTTTGATAACACTGATCGGAGATGCACTGCTGGTGAAATGGACTTGAGTAATGCAACCCAGGTAAACCTTATAAGCACATTAAATAAGCATTTGAAAGCTTGTTGCTTTTTTGGGATAGAAGGGAGAGGAGTGGGGTTAGAGTTTCTTTTTTGGAAAATTGATTATGGTCATTTCCCCAAAGAAAATGCTAAACCTACTACAAAGTTTACTTTCTAAGGTTTACAAATTGAAAATATGCATATCTAAAGTACTTTTTGTGATTGTTAGCATGTCAGTTTGTAAAACTTATGTAGTACACTTTGTGGTATTCCTAGTATGACTTTTTGCCCAAATTATCTTTAGTTTTTTTGGTGCATATTTAGATTTCCTACACCTAAATTCAATACATTCTTGATACATTTTCAAGCACATTTAGAAAGATTGTCTTCTACTTTTTTGTCTGGCTAAACCACAGCAGTAATGCTAAGGAATTCCCATTAAGGACACCTAAAAGTTTAAGAAGTTACATCCCAGTAGTAATGCATATATCATATGCATAAGATAAGTGTTACTGAATAATAAGTCTCACCCACTTTGTCTGCGGATAACATTCTAACTATATTTTCTAAAAAGAGAAACCATATTATAAAATTATAGCTTCTAGGTACCATTAATACATGTGGCCAAACGTAACAAATCTGTTGAGGATACATAGTCCCTAAATTTTGGGACTAAGGCTTTTATTGTTGTAGGTACCATTATACTCCATTCATCCTTATTGTTGCTTCCAAGAAGTCCCTTCTGCTTCATTGGATCAATGAAAAAACTGCAAAGTTCAATGTTTGAAGAATTGTAATCATTTTATTCTTACCCATTGCAGGTGTGGGGGAATTATGTTTGCAATGTGTTACCATCTGGTATGTGCACCAGCATGGGCCGACTGACGCCTACATCTTATGGCCAGATGCAAGCCGCTGTAAATGTGAGTTATACATTGTATCATTATGGCCCCTTCCTTGTTGACCTTGTAGACTGCAACTTTGTTAGAAAAACGTTCAGTGACATAAGTGAGGATCACTGTCCGGGACTAAGGCGCTATAGTTATAGGATCTATGTTGGGTTGGTTATGGTCTCAGCTGCAGTTATGCTTTCTATGATCTTCTGGCTAGTCTATGCAAGAGAGAGACGGCATCGAGTCTATGCCAAAAAATTTACTCCAAAAATTTATTCTCAAGGAGTATGAGGCTTTCAGTGAGATTAAAAGATTACTTCTTTCTCTTTTTTCCTTTTTTGTTGTTGTTGTTGGGGGGTTGAATGTCCACAGCTTTTGAACAAATGATGGAAAAGCCCCTTAAATATGTAAATTTCTTCTTTTACAATTTTTTTTTTCTTAATTTAGGTGGTAACTTGTGTTAGGAATTTAGGCCTCAGTTGTACCAAATTACCAATTAATATTAGAACCAAGTTAAATATCAGTTCAATTATGCTTGTCTCAACTGGTACAGTCATTCATAATAACATATAAAGTTAAAAGCACAATAATATGCAATATGGTAATTAAGGGAAATCAAAAGAATAACTGTCCCAAAGTAAAAACTGATGAAAGGGCTAAAATTATCTGTTGCAAGAAAATAAATTCTGCTATGAATAGAATCGAAGTTTATGCAATAGATTTAACCATAAATCTACTACTACCTCATATATTACTAACAAATGTAACCCCACGCAACTCTGAATCGACAAACTCTTCTATTTTGAACTTTATTGAATGTGAACTTCTCACTCATGACTTCAAGCACCCACTTGAAGATTTACTTAAAAAACTTTTCTATAACTTAACTGCAACAACTTCACTTTGATCACCATATCTTCAAAACTTTGAATTGGATCTTTGACTGATGCTTCAAGAGAACTTCGAAGATCTCCAATGCTTTTGTACATAAAACGACTCTCTTAAAAGGATTTTTTTTTCTATTATTTAACATTATTTTTTAAACATTTTCATTAGTTGTCAAGTTTGCAAAACTATATAACAAAATAGCATCTCGAGACTCTAAAACTCGAGTTTAATGTAGAACTCGAGTTTCTAACACTCGAGATTCAAGGAATGATATGCTTACCTGGACGGAATATCCACCTAGAACTCGAGTCTTAAAGACTCGAGTTCCTGCACAATTCACTAGCTTCCCCTTTTTTCTTCTTCTTTGGCGTTCTACATGTTGTCCAAATCCAGATCTTCTTCTTCCTCAAATCTAGTCAGATCCAGTTTTGATCTTCTTCGACGTTCTAAATCATCTGCATCCTCCATCTCCAGATTTTCTTCTTCAGATCTAGTTTTCTCTAGGTCGTCTTCTTCTTCTTCTTTTGATCCAGATCTTCTTTTCCTTCTCTTCTTCTCCTTTTCTCCTTCTTCATCTTCAAATCTGCTTCTATGGAACTCAAGTCTCTCAAA
This sequence comes from Quercus ilex subsp. ballota, assembly GCA_032727855.1. NCBI lineage: Eukaryota > Viridiplantae > Streptophyta > Magnoliopsida > Fagales > Fagaceae > Quercus > Quercus ilex. Next base: position 36,989,776 of record CM064912.1, on the reverse strand, counting down.
CTCGAGCTTCACGTGGCTAAATTGCTCCACGGTAGCAGTAAAACTTGAGTTTGAGGGCCTCGATTTTTTTCATCGATCTCGAGTTTTAAAAACTTGAGATGTTAGTTTCCAAAATCCTTTCAAACATGTGTTAACTTATTATATTCTTTCCCCCTACTGTGCTAGCCTGCAAATTTCCTCCTCTTAAAAGTATTGAAGCCTTGGCAACTCGAAGAGCTATCCTTTTCGCTCAAGAGATAAGTGTAGATCACGTGGTGGTGGAGGGTGACTCAATGAAGGTCATTGCAGCAATCAATAATCCAAAGTAGAACAGGACCCAGTGGGGCCATGTAATAGAAGATATTAAAAAAGCCAATGCTTGTTTGCAACTTTGTAGTTTCTGTCATGTCAATAGGGGGGGTAATAATTTAGCCCACTCCCTGGCTAGAAGAGCAATTTTAACTACTAATACAAATGTGTGGTTAGAAGAACTACCACCGAACTTAGAAGATGTTTTTCAGTCTGATTTAACTTAATAAAAATGACTTACCTGTTTCTCAAAAATAATAATAATAATAATAATAATAATCAATGGCTAGAATCCCTAAAAGCATTTAATTCTAATTAATTAGAAATCCATGGTCAATTTGCAATTTAAGAAACATTCAATTTTCCATTCATTTTTTCCACAAGCACTTAATAGAACAATATCCAACCTACAAAACCCATAAATTTTAAAGCATAACAAATCTCAGTCATATAATTCCAACCCAATAAACACATACAGAAAATTGAACACTACCTCAACAATAGCCACTATAAAAAAACCAACAAAAATATTTCACAAAAACAACATTAACTCAATCAAATTTACCCTCTTAGGAATTTGAACCACCTCTCTAAGCCTTCCAACCGGCTTCTTGCAATTCACCTTCATCGGCTTTACACAATTCCAACAATAAGCCGCTAATTCCACACACTACTTAAAAAATGACCAAACCATTACCTATTCTTGTTTGCTCGCCTGGATTTGTTTTCTTGATTTGGCTTTTTATAGACCCAATGCGACCCATTTGAATGAACTTTTTACAATTGTGGCTATACAACAAAACAAAAAATATTTGACTATACAACAAAGAAAAATATATTACTGCACAACAAAGAAAAATATTACTACACAATAGAAAAATATGTGAGTATGTAACAAAGAAATATATTGAAACAAATAATCAAAAGATTCAATACCTAGGAATTATTGAAACAAGACAAAAATTATTTTACTACACAACAGAAAAATAAAAAATAAAAAATAAAAGACGATTTACCTCAAAGAATAATATATGGCTGTAACTATTGAAATATAATATTGCAAACTAACATGATCTATAGGAGAGAAGCTGATGATTGTAGTGAAGATAGCTATAATAGTAGTGGAGCTACTGGTATGAATAGGGTTTTGGGGTGAGGTGAGTTGAATAGGGTTTTAGGTTTTTAAGACGAACACAATCACTATAAACGTGTTTCTTAAAAAACCTAAAGACCCTAAACATGTTTCTCAAAAAACACTAAGTTAAAAAATTAAATAATTTAATAAATTAATAATGATGTGTAAATTTGTGGAGGCTACAAAATGTCAACTACTAGTCAACAAGCTTTGGTTTATATAGTATATATAGACGACAGTAGATTTTAAAGTCAATTATGATAAATTATTAACTGTCCCAAGAACTTAAACGGTTAAAAAATAGTAAATTTAATCAATTTTTTTAATATTCTAACATTTTCCATTATGTTTCGATACAAACTTTCCCTTGATAAGCGAGCCCAACATGTTCCAACTAATTAAGCACTATCAACTATAATAACATATTGTCCTAAAAGGTAAAATTATTAAGAAATAGTGAATAAATCATTTAACCAAAACTCTAACCAATCATCCCTTCTAGACTTTGCTATAATTCTTAGAAGTTCAATATAAAGTTCTGATAGTTTTAGAGTCACTCTAGGTTTACAATTATTTCATAGATATTTCTATGCAAACTTTGAGCCACAAATGTTTGCATAGATATTAGCTTTTGCAAACCTTTCATTTCTTTTTTCAGCTGATTCTCTATTCTTTTGCCTTTTGCAGTTGATTAAATAATGAAATTAGCTTAATATTCACAGTTTCACACTCTTATATATGTTTTTGATGCAATCTGTTGCTTACACCGCTTTTCCTATAATGGCCAGTGCTGGAATTTGGTTTTTGGTGTTTGGTCTGTTCTTGATATTTGTCTGTTGCTGCTGTTTCTTCCGCAAAAGCGGGCATGGTGGCTATTCTCAAGTCGTTTATTTCATTGCTGTTATCCTTATTATACTTTTCACCATTGTTGCAATGTATGTCACCCTCAACATTACAACTTCCTCACTCATAGCTCATGTGTGTTGAATTTATGTTTATGTCTGAACACTTTTGTGATTCCAATTGCCAAAATTTTTTTTTTTTTTTTAATGTATCAGCACTGGAAATACTATTCTCTTCTTGGTTAAGGCAAACTTCCAAAGTAACATGCAAGATATGACAGAATATACATCCAATCAAGTAAAATCCACCACCAAAACACTTTAAAGTGCATTGGATAATTTAGCTGAAGCTAAAACGGTTGCAGTGACCAAAATTCCTTTGCCTCCTAATGTCCAGAAGAACATTGAAGAAGTCAGAAACATGGCTAATGTTTCTGCTCTACTTCCTGAGATCCGGACATGGACTTCTTTAAAAAATATAAACTTGTTTTTGAATTCTATGTGAGTTCATCGCTTTGTTTCAATTTTATATCAATTATTATAATTTTTTTTTGGTGGTAGTTGTGGCTTATGTAGGTAAATTTTCATGGTTGTGAATCAATTTATTGATCTTACTTGCAGGAGAGAAATTATTAACATTGCTTTTGTGATGCTATTCTTGGCAGTTTTTGGTTTATGTAAGGCCATTTAACTCTCAACAAGATACATACACACACACACACACATATATATATATAATTCCTCCTTGAGGCCTACCATACAACCACTAATGATTTTTTCTCAATTTTGATTGTAGTTAATGCCTGCAGTATTCTCAGCTTTCGGCGTGCAATGTTTTGTGTACATGTGAGTGATTTGGCTACATTCATTTCCCAACTGTACTCTTTCTGTCTCTTATTCTTTTGAATGTATTTCTTTGTGTGGTTTTTTTTTTTTTTTTCGTTGCTGATGACATATATCAACTTGCTGCAGATTTATGATCATTGGGTGGATCATTGTTACAAACACATCTGTGTTGTGTGGCTTCTATCTCATATTCCATAAGTAAGCTTCATTTATTCATTAATTTCAATATCTCGTTGTGAACAACTTATTTCCTCTTCTTTTTATTATATATGTTCACAGTTACATTTATTCCTTCAATGATTGTATGTATATAGAATTATTTTGTTCTTAATAAACTTATCAGATACTTTTCTTTGTTTAGAGTAAGTATAAGAACTCTTTCTACATGTCTATTAAGTGATTCAAGAAATTTCTGTACGCTCCTATCAAAAAAAAAAATTTCGGCACGCATGCACTTTCAAATGTTCAGTGAACATGATACAGAAGACATTGGCATGCACGTTGCATATTCCAAGCTTTTTCGGCTTTGTACATGAGTACCATCTACTCTTGGTTGTAAGTCTTGTGACCCTCTCACTTATTACCAAATAATTGATCATTATACATGCTTAAAAAAGTTGTACAAAACCAAATAAGCTGAAAATAAAATATGAAAAGCAGACATTAAGCCAACTTAGGTCTCCATTATATCTTGTTGAATATAGGAGGTTCCTGTTTAAAGCCTTGTAACTCAACTAGCATCTCTGGTGTTTATGACAAAGAACTTCAAGGTTGAAATTTTCCCTCCCCAATCCAACTATCAAATTGTAAAAAAACAAAGACAAAAGGTTCTTTTAATAATCGTCAACGGATTAAATATGTTTGATGGGTGATATAAGTAAGTTAGGAAAAGGTGAGCGACTTACACTTGTTTAATATTCTATCATATCGGGTAAAAATTTTAAGCACTTTATTTTGTTGTCAAAAATTAATTTATGGAGCGCAAACTTCACATTAGGATGCATGGAAGTTTTGACAAAATTAGTGAGCGTGGGTACATATATGTTAAACTGGGGAACTCAAATGCAAGAAGGGGGACAAACATTTCTTAAATTTGAAATTTTTCTTTTTCTTTTTTCAAAGGTATATATATATATTTTGTTTTTACATTGCATATTCTTGCTAGGACTGTGCATCTCATCCAATTTTCTCCACATTTCAGTGGGATAGCAGACACTTGTTTTGCAATGGATGACTGGCTCCAAAATCCCACAGCTCATACAGCATTAAGCCAAATTCTTCCCTGTGTGGACAATGCAACAGCCTATGGAACCTTGTCTACTAGCAAAGATGTGACCTTCCAAACGGTCAGTAATGTTAACAAGTTCATCACCAACGTGGCCAACAAGAATGGCACTGGACCTAATTCGTTCAGTCAATCTGGTCCATTGGTGCCTGCCCTCTGTAATCCTTATCACTCTGATATGACTGACCGCAAATGCATTACTGGTGAAGTGGACTTCAGCAATGCAGATGCGGTATGTTTAAATTACAGACATGTACATACTTTCTATTTCCTCTTTTTTCAAAAGCTAAGAGAAAGCTTTACGAAAAGATATTAAAATATCTAATTAGATATGTAGTTTTTATTTAACATTTTAGTTAAACTGAAAAAATAAGTCTTATTACACAACAACTTTCATAACATTTTTTATAACTATTGAGGTGGCAAGTTGTGATTGGTATACAATAAGAGGAATGTTAGTGGTAGTTTCGATAAAAGTGATGTTATACTAATCACAAATTTTCACCTCAATAAATCATGAAAAAAATTATGAAATTTGTTACATTTGTTTCATTGTTAAGCTTGAAAAGGATAATTCCATTAACATTTTAGTTCAACAATTCTGTTGCTCTCTCTTTTATGTTTCCGCTTATCATTCAATCATCGCACACAATCACACAACAACTTTAACCTTCTGCCCCCTCAAGAAAATTATATTTGCCCCCCTCGACTTCGAATCCTAGTTCCTTCCCTGTCTAAAACTATTGGATTTTGTTTTCATATGGGAATGGGAGAAGTATGTTTGCGAGGTCTCACTAAGAGGTAAATGCAACAACAAAGGACGACTGACCCCTAGTTATTACAGCCAGATAACATTAGCTGCCGCTGTTAGCTATACAGCATATAATGCCAACTCCATCCTTTCTAAGCTAATAGACTGCACCAATGTTCAAGAAACCTTCACTAAGATCAGTAAGGAAAACTGTCCAAGCTTGAGGCTACGAAATTATTGGATCTATTTTGGTTTGGCTATAGCTTCAGGTGCACTTATGCTCTGTTCATTCTTCTGGCCTATTTCTGCAAGGGAGTGGAGGAACCGGGCCAGCAACAACAAGTACATGGGTCCACCACCTTATGCGAGTCGTCCTATAGGGGTGTGAGACCCCTGTAGTAAGCTTAGAAGACCTTTTTTTTTTTTTCATGTGAGGATGAATGTTCTTTTGTTCAGGCTGTTTCATATTTTAGCAAGATTGTAAAACGGGTTTTGTATATCTTATTTTGGAACCAATTGAAAATATATATATATATATATATATATATATTTGAAGGATTCAATTCAAAGTTTTTCAATTTCTGCCTTCTCGGTCTATTTAATATATTCATTTTTATGTTCTTTTTGGGAGAAAATAAGCATTATGAACTCTTTAAATAAATTACTAAGCACCTCAAAAAAAAATTCAATTACTGTAAACTCAATGAACCAATGAATATTTTCAGCCATACCTGATACGGCTAAGGCCTTTCCTTTATATAGAGTTGAACAGATTACAAGAATTTGAAATATAACAGAGTTTCAAATACAAACAGCTCTATCCTATTTTGAGTTTGAAAATACAAATAACTCTATCCTATCATAATCTGAAATTTGTATTTCGTATCACATTATCATTACTGGGATACAGCTGATTTGGATATTGATTTGCTCTTATCCTCAACACGCCCCCGCAAGCTCAACTGTACTGGAAGAATGTTGAGGTTGGACCGAAGAAGTGCAAATCTAGATGAAGACAAGGGGCTTAGTAAAGATGCCAGCTGGTTGATCTCGACTAGACAGAAAACGAATGACAAGTGAGCCATCAGCAACCATGTCCCTGACAAAGTGAAAATCAATCTCAACATGCTTTGTACGAGCATGGAAGACTGGATTGGAAGATAAATATGTTTCACCAATGTTGTCACACCAGAGAACTGGAGACCTAGGGACAGGAGTTCCAAGCTCATATAAAAAAGCACGCAACCATTTCACTTCAGCAGTTGCAATCGCAAGGGCTTTGTATTCGGCCTCAATGCTAGATCGAGCCACGGTCTTTTGCTTTTACTGTTGGGTGCACTGCACCATAAGTCCAGCCCACGTAATAGACATGCTCATTTAATGAGCATGTCTTCATGTTTCTTAACTTTTCTTCATTATGTACAAAAGTCAGCATGGTTGGTTGGCTTAGGCGAGTTGGCCACGCTGAAGGAAGAAAGAAAAGAAAGAAGCAAAAGGCAAGAGTACTCATTCGGCTACTGCAGAGCTAAAAAAAAAGAGATTTTGGTTGAAGCAAAGTCAAAGTATGTGGCTTGCATTTATTGTGATTTGATGAGAAAAGTGTGAAAAGAAGAAAAGGTGAAAGAAATAAAAGGGAAAGGTCATTCAGCCATTTGGGTAAGAGAGAATGAAAAGAGTGAAGTCCCCGAGTGTGAGGATTGGTGCGTGAATAAGAGCAAGCAAAAAGAGAAAAGAAAAATAGAGAGAGTGAGAGAAAATATATAGTGAGAAAGAGAGCAATGAGTAAAAAGAAAAATAGAGTTTTTTTTTTACTTAAATTGTATCTCTAAGTGTTGTAATCTCTATTTAATATAGTGAAATTATTTGGAGTTTGTCCCGTGGTTTTTCCCTTCAAAGAGAAAGAGTTTTCACGTAAATCTTTGTATTACTGTGTGATTGTGCTTCCGCTGTGCTTGCTAAAATTTATTCACAATTATATAGAATTTTTCCCAACAAGTGGTATCAGAGCGTAAGTTCGATTGGGAGCAATGGACGGAGAAGAAGGAAAGATGTCAGGAATCGAGAAGTTTGACGGCATAGACTTTGGCTATTGGAAGATGCAATTCGAAGATTATTTGTATGGGAAGAAATTACATCTTCCTATTTTGGGAAGGAAACCAGATAGTATGGAAGAAGAAGAATGGAGTCTTCTTGATAGACAGGTGCTAGGAGTTATACGATTAACTCTAACAAGATTAGTTGCACACAACGTTATGAAGGAAAAGACCACAGTAAATCTGATGAAAGCTTTGTCTAGCATGTATGAAAAGCTTTCGGCTAACAATAAGGTGCATCTGATGAAGAAGTTGTTTAATTTGAAGATGGTGGAAGGTAATCTTATGGCTCAGCATCTGAATGAGTTTAACACCATCACAAATCAATTGTCCTCCATGGAGATTGATTTTGATGATGAGATCCGTGCATTAATTGTTTTGGCTTCTTTGCCAAATAGTTGGGAGGCCATGAGAATGGCAGTGAGCAATTCTACAGGGAAGAACAAACTCAAATATGATGATATTTGAGATTTGATTCTAAGTGAGGAGGTTCCCAGAAGAGATGCTGGTATAAACAATGCACAAGATCAAGCTCTTGTTATGGGGAACAGAGGTAGAAATAAAAGCAGAGGGCTTGATGATCGAGCCAAATCCAATGACAGGTCACAGTCAAAAGGTAGATCTCAGTTTAAAGAGATGAGAGAATGTTTCCATTGTGGGAAAAAGGGTCACATAAAAAGAAACTGCTGGCATTGGAATAAAGAACAAAATGAAGAGAAAGATGAAAAGAATGATGATGAGAAGAATACTGCAGCAGTTGTGTTTCATGAGGATATTCTGATGCTCTCTCTTGAAGATTAAAAGTGTAAGCATGTTGCTAAGAATGATGTTAAGTGGGTTGTTGATTCAGCAACTTCCCACCATGTTATCCCCTCAAAAAGGTTGTTCACCACATACAAAGCAGGTGACTTTGGTATTGTGAAGATGGGTAACTCAAGTTATTCAAAAATTGTGGGAATTGGTGATGTGTGCATCAAGACCAATGTTGGTTGCACGTTGATATTGAAGGATGTGCGGCATGTTCCAGATTTAAGGATGAATGTGTTGTCTACTTTGGCTTTGGATCGAGCGGGTTATAGTAACCATCTTAGCAATGGAAGATGGAAACTTTGTAAAGGATTATTAGTTATTGCTAGAGGGCATGCTTGTTGTGGCATGTACAGAACTCATGTGGGCTTGTAAGAAAAAGTCCAATGCAGTCAAAGTTTTTGAGAAAACTCCACAGTTGAGAGTTAATAGTAATGGTGTTGTAACCAAGAGAGTAAAATTCTCTCTACCTGAAAGTGATTTAAATGAGAAAGTGATATTTGATGAAAAATATCATGATGCTAGAAAGAATGATGAAGTGAAAGATCATGAAGGTCTTGAGAATGAGGAACCAAGAAATTGGATTAAGGATATCCAAAGTGATATAAATTCTTTGAGAAAGAAATGTATTAATTTTGATGAAATTCTCTCAGTGTTAGTGAAGATAATGAAGAAGGTTAAGTCTGGTATTGGCTTGGCCGGCATGGAGTATAATTGAAGAGTTGAGTTGAAAATCTCCTCCATAAGTGGACTGGAGGGAGAGATTGTTGGGTGCACTGCACCATAAGTCCAGCCCACGTAATAGACATGCTCATTTAATGAGCATGTCTTCATGTTTCTTGACTTTTCTTTATTATGTACAAAACTCAGCATGGTTGGTTGGCTTAGGCGTGTTGGACATGCTAAAGGAAGAAAGAAAAGAAAGAAGCAAAAGGCAAGAGTACTCATTCGGCTATGGCAGAGCTGGAAAAAAAAAAGATTTTGGTTGAAGCAAAGTCAAAGTAAGTGGCTTGCATTTATTGTGATTTGATAAGAAGAGTGTGAAAGGAAGAAAAGAAGAAAAGGTAAAAGAAAAAAAAGGGAAAGGCCATTCGTCCATTTGGGTCAGAGAGAATGAAAAGAGTGAAATCTCAAAGTGTGAGGATTGGTGCGTGAATAAGAGCAAGCAAGAGAAGAGAAAAATAGATAGAGTGAGAGAAAATACATAATGAGAAAGAGAGTAATGAGTAAAAAGAAAAAGAGAGTTTTTTTACTCACGTTGTATCTCTAAGTATTGTAATTTTTATTTAATAGAGTGAAATTATTCGGAGTGTGTCTCGTAGTTTTTTCCTTTAAGAAAAAAGGGTTTCCACGTAAATCTTTGTGTTACTGTGTGATTATGCTTCCGCTGTTCTTGTTAAAATTTATTCACAATTATATAGAATTTTTCCCAACATTTACAGCCCCAGGAAATAAGATTATCACCAAGAAAAACATAGAATCCCCCAGAGTGCCGATCATCACAACAACCAGCCCAATCGACGTCAGAAAAGGCTTGGAGGGTATTAAACTTAGAGCGTTTGAGCTGAAGACCAAGATGAATTGTTTGTTTAAGGTAACGCAAGAGGCGTTTGACAGATTGCCAGTGAAGTGATGTGGGGCGATGCATAAACTGTGATAGCTTGTTAACAGTGAAACTGATGTCAAGACGAGTAAGAAAGAGATACTTTAGAGCCCCAACAGTGCTTCTATATAAAGTGACATCATCAAGAGGATCCCCTTCAAATGCAGGCAAACTTGTGGATTAAGCCATAGGAGAGCTAATAGGCTTAGCTTCCAACATCTTGGTTTTCTTTAAGAGATCAATAATGTATCTCATCTGAGAGAGGATAAGCCCGGTAGAATTTGGAAGGACTTCTACCCATAATACATATGATCAAACAGTCTCTGCTTCTGCCCACATCATCCCAGCTGTACCTAATCCTTCTCCAGCCACCGACCAGCAACCCTCTCATCCTATTGTTACTCAATCCAAGAACAATATCATCAAGCCTAAGAAGTTTACTGATGGCACTATTCGGTATCCTCTTCCAAGTGCACTTCTTGTCAAATCTACTGATGCTATCTCTTACTTTGATACCATGTAACTCAATGAACTACTGAATATTTTCAGCCTTACCTGATACAGCTAAGGCCTTTCCTTTATATAGAGTTGAACAGATTACTAGAATTTGAAATATAACAGAGTTTCAAATACAAACAGCTCTATCCTATTTTGAGTTTGAAAATACAAATAACTCTATCCTCTCATAATCTGCAATTTGTATTTCGTATCACATTATCATAACTGGGCTATTATCCTTAACAATTACTAATAGTCTGTTTGGCTTGAGCTTGCTTAGCTTTTAGTTTTTATATATAGTTTTTTAAAGCTTCACATTTTCTCACTTTTTTTTTAAAGTAAAAGTATACTTTAGCACTTACAGCAAAAATTTAGATAAGTTGTTCCCAAATGGATACTAAGAACCAAACCATAAATATATTTTCAGTTAATTATTTATGGGAAAAATTAAATTTGCATTAAATTTTTTTTCTTTTTTTGATAATTCGATAGTTGGAGAGGGAAATTTAAAACGATAGACATCTCCATTAAACGATATATGGGTTTTGAGGTTTAGTGTCTGTTTGAGAATAACTTATCTAGCTTTCTACTAAAAAAAATTTGCTTAAAATACTACAGATAAAAGGTAAAAAATTAAATAAAGTATGTAGATGACTCATGTGAGACCCACAAACAGTAGAAAAATATACAAAAGTTAAATAAAATAAATAAGTGACTCACATGAAACTAGAAAATAGTAAGAAAAATAAGCAATAAGCTAACTTATAATCCAATTCCAAACAGGCAATAAATTAGTAATTGGTGGAAGAAAAAGGCAAAGATTTTTCTATAAGCCAAAATCAATTTGCTTTGATATCAGGTTAGAAATGTGATAGACTGGGAGAAATGTAGGAGATTATAGAGATTGAAAAGGAGAAGCAAGAGAGGGAGAACATGAATTATGTGGTTTGGCCAATGACCAACGTTTACGGATAAATTTTTTAGTAACTATATCTTTGCTACTAGCACTGGCTTTTACAGAGAATCCAAAGTATGATTTATGTAGAATACAAATCCTTTATTCTACTTTTTGTATTTCACTTTATACTCCACCAATCATGGTATATCACATGTTTAATTTTTTTTATTTCAATTTTAAATTTTGGTTATTTTATAAAGAAAGACAACAAAATAGATGACAAATTGTGATTAGCGGTACATAAAATAGAACACAAAAAGTGAAACAAAATATTTGTATTCAATTTATATAATGGAGAAACCTAGTAATCCAAGATTAGTATACTTGTTCTACAAGTACATGGACCCACTACTATTTTGGGCCTCTTGGGCTATCACATATAATGAGGACAAAATGGGCTTTTGTCCTTTTCAGGTAAATTATATAGCATTATGCCCTCCTTCCCAAACTAAATAGGGAAATGCCCCTCTTTTAAAACTCGATTTTTGATAAATCGAGTTTAAAAAAAAAAAAAAATTCTTAGGCCCTATAGTGACGTTTTAAGGAGCTTATAGTGACGTTTTAAGAACCTATAGTGGCGTTTTTTAACTCGACCTCACCGAAATCGAGTTATAGGTAAAAAAACGCCACTATAGGTCGATTTTATTGCCTATAACTCGATTTCATTGAAGTTGAGTTAAAAAAACGTCACTATAGGTCCTTAAAACGTCACTATAGGTCCTTAAAACGTCACTATAGGCTCCTTAAAAACGCCACTATAGGGCCTAACTCGATTTATCAAAAATCGAGTTTTAAAAGAGGGGCATTTCTCTAATTAGTTTGGAAAGGGGACATAATGCTATATAATTTGCCCGAAAAGGGCATAAGGAATTTTTGTCCCATATAATGAACCATATACCCATATTTTAAAATGATAGTAAAAGCAAAAGAAGATGGACCAAAAGGTATTTTTGCCTATATAACCATTAACCTTAACCATAAAAGTATAAGGTTTTGCCGAGTTACGGGTTCCTTAAGAGGACTAATGATTCTACACACTTATCTTTCCACCTTATCAAAATCAAGACTTTACATTTATCTCTATCTCTTTCAGTCAAAAAAAAAGACTTTACATTTATGTCAATACATTAATTAATTGCCATGCATTAAATAGGGTAAATGCATTAATTTTAATGTATTAATTATTCATAAATGGTGTATTAATTATTATATAAAAGGAATTTAACTAAATTATTGCTTTCATCCCTAAACTTTGCATGAAGTTCATTTTTTTCATCCCTAAATTATTAAAAATTCTTTTTTGGTTCTTAAACTTTAAAAAATTTTATTTTTCATCCCTAAACTTTTGAAAACACTTCAGTTTATGTCCTTTTGTCAACCACCATTGACCTTTACACTATGTATCCTAACAGAATGCAAAGTTGTAAAATTTTTAGTATTTAAAGATTTGATGTGGAACATATCATTAAAAAAAAAAAAAAAGGACATGTGGCACAAAATAATTGGTCATTACTCATTACAATTTTATGTAATCTTGGTTCTACAACTTTCCAAAGAGAAACTTCATTTTCTCATAGTTTCTCACCAGCCAAACACAAAAAGAAAGAAACCAAGCCCTAATAGCGTTGTAGTTGCAGCTACTTTTGATTTTTTTTTGGTCACTAATTAACAAAGTTGTTGCATTATTAGGGCAACAATCTAATAAAATATGGGAAAGATTAACAGATACTCTAAGGACATTAGATTATGAAATATTTTTAAAAACTTTTTATGGAAAATGAAAAAAATAATTACTTAATTTTTTATATTTTCTATAAAAATATAATTAATTTTTTTAAAATAGTATATTAAGAAATTTTCTAACAATGTCCGTTCACTGAAACCATAAAATATAAAGGTTTTGGCTTACCTCCAATACTTTTTAAACTAGAATCTTCTTTTGTTTTAATAAGAAACTGCTACATAACCTGTGGGGGGTAAAAGCCCAGATTTACCAATTGGGCCTAGGGCCCCATTTTTTAGACTACTTTATGTCCGAAGAGTAGTAGCAGGTTGGGATATGGTTCACCTGAGGGCAACCAACCTAGAAATGGTGGAAACTTACAATCCGAAGAGGTCACCTTTTGTCTGAGGAGGTTTTACTCCTCGGATATGAATAATTCCGATCAAGTAAACGTACAAAATGCCCGAATATCCTTTCTGGCGATCTCGGTGACAAAGATAAGCTCGGGTAGTCCAGGGAATGATAAGGATGAAGAAATATCTCAAGGAAAAGCTACTACCGCCGCATTTAATGCTCTGCAGCAACTTTTCTGGCCGCATTTATGTGGAGAAGACCCCTGAACAGTACAACCTCAACTACCGCCACTCCCAGAAGTTAAAGAAGATACTTGATGTGACCTACACTCGAGTGTGATAGCAGATGGAGGACAAGTGGACGGTGGGGATGATTAGGAAAGAGGCTATATAAAGAAGGAGAACCCCTGAGAGAAGGGGGGAAAAAAAGAGAGAAAGAAGAACAAAAGATCATTTTACTGTAGCTCCAAAATATGTAACCTAAGTTCATTTAATAAAGTTCCTCTTCGGATATTAAGAAGTCCATGGTTTTACATGATTGCATGTCAAATTATTCGCCTTTACTGTAACCAACTCTTGTTTAGTTCATATCCGGCCCAGCTCTTTCACCCACGCTCTACAAATTCATTGTTTTGGGTTCGTTGGGCTCATACTCCATATATCGTGGGCTTGAGCTACAAAAATTGACCCTACATAACCCATTAACTAAATAAAATGTGGAGATTATGAATGACAATGGGCCTAGTTTTTTCATACTTGAACCCACCCCATGGGCCTAGACCCATTAGTCGGACCCGACCTATTTAATAAACAAGTTTTTTTATGCCCACCCAGACCCGCCCTGTCGGGCCCCGTTTAGCCCTACCAAATTTGGGCCCAATCCACGGCCCAAATTGTGGCCCAACCAAAAAAGAAGATTGAATTGAAGCCCAAATTCATTTTTGCCTAGATTCAAGCCCTATGATGTCCAAATTCAAGCCCGTATAACGTGGCCCAAATGCCAAATCAATCCAAATCATAGGCTCTAAATCATAAATTAATAAATCACCTATTAATTATAAATCTATAAATCAATAAATCATAGCTAATATCATAAATCAATAAATCACCTATTAATTATAAATCAATAAATAGATCATAAATCAATAAATCACCTAGCTAAGATAACCATTTAATCATAAATCAATAAATCATAGCTAAAATCACCTGCTAAACATAAAAATAAAATAAATCCAACAAGTTCAAGAAATAAGTATCACAAGTCCAACAAGTCCAAGAAATTAAAAAGCTACAAAATAAATCTCACAAGTTTAGAATAATTACAAACCAACAAGTTAATCCAACAAGTCTAAGAAATTAAATAGCTACTAAATTAATACAAAAAGTCTAATCCTCCACAGCTGTGACACAATTCTCATCCTCTTTATTAGGCTCCCCATCATCAAGAATTGATTGAAGTGTACAATCTCCCGACATAGTTGAAGAACCTACAACAACAATAAATTAAAAAATGGAATAAACTTCATCAAATTATAACGAGCAAATATAAAAATACAATTTTGATTTCATTTTATAAATACACCTTTGATTTTTATCCATTACCAACTCTGAGCACACATCATTGCCTTTATAGTCTTGGGATGAAGTCTACTATGATGTGGACTTAACAATCTTCCACTAGTGCTAAAGGCAGATTCTAAAGCAACAATTGTGACAAGAATGGTTAAAATATCTCTTGCAATCCTTTGTAAAGTATGATACTTGAGACCATTACTTTTCCACTATGCCAAAATATCAAAGTCTTCACTCCTCTTCAACACTTCCTCATCAATGAAATGATCAAATTCCATTCTAGCACTCTCATGTTTCTCTGAACTACTTGAACTATTGTTTACAAACAAATCAAAAGATGACATTGCCCCACTCAACCTCATTTCATTTTTGCCACATAATTTGAAGTACTTGCAGGCATATGAGAACTTCCTTCATTGTCTACAGAAGACTCATCTACATCTCCATACTCATCAAGCAAATCATAACAAAGATTCTTAATTTTTTCAATCTTCAAATCAGAATTATTACCATAAATGTTAGGATAATAAAACTCCAACAACTTCATCTTATATCTTGGATCTAAGATAGCTACAACAGCCATAACAACATTAACATTAGCCCAATAAGAATTAAATTTAGCAAGCATGCTTTCTGTCATCCTTCTTATCATCTCATTTGAAAACAAACCCCATTCATTCAATACTATTTTCAACTCACACACCAAAGTAAAATACATATTAGTTGTGGAGTATTTATGGCCAGAGAAAAACTCAGTCACACTATAAAACAACTCCAACCTCCCACAAATATCCTTAGCTACCTCCCAATCATAATCATGTGGCAAACAAGTATAAAATTCTTCACATTTAACCAAACAAGAGAAAACATCTTTATAAATCAATGTAGTAGAAAGCATTAAGTAAGTTGAATTTCAACGTGTCTTACAATCTAAGACCAACTCTTTGGTCCATTGAACACGCAATTGACGTGCATTTTCATCAAATTTCTGCCTCATTTTTGGTGATCCAGTCTAATAAATCACACTATCACGAATCCTTTCAATACCATCACCAATAAGAGACAACCCATCTTGAAGAATCAAATTCAAAATATGTGCAGCACACCTCATATGCAACATAGACCCATTCAACATAAGAGAACTAGTATCAAGCTTGTTCAAAAGAAGTCTTATCATGACATCATTAGTGCTACAATTATCAACAGTTATTGTAAACAACTTCCTATCAATGTTCCACTCTAAAAAAAAATCAACAAGGACTTCAGTAAGGATATCCTTCGTGCGTGGAGAAGGAACATAAACAAACCTAAAAAATAATAGGAATAATTATAACATAACTCAATAAACACTATGATCAATGACATATGGTACAATTCATAGGATTTAATAAATTTAACATTCAGAGATCAAAAAATTACCTTAAAACCCGACTTTGCAACGTCCAAGTGTGATCAATAAAGGGAGCGGTAATGACCATGAACCCTCTCTTTTTGTTAATCAGAGTCCATATACCAGTTGTAATTGTCATCTTACTTCCATTCTTGTCCATTATCTTCAAAACTTTCTCCCTCTCATTATCATAAATTTTAAGAATGTCACTCTTCAAAGTGTTTCTTGAGATAATTTTAAACAAAGGTTGAAGAGAACCAACAAATTCTCTAAACCCAATGTGGTCAACCATTGAAAGTGGTTATTCATGTAGGATGACCATACGAGCGAGATTACTCATCACTTTGACTTGATCAAATTGGTAAGGATTTAAACTCATCCTTCCATCCACCTTATTCTGTTGTTTAAGCAACACTTATTGTCACATACCCCTTATATCTTTAAACTTCAACCATGAACACCTTGATAAATGATTACGCAAATGGGTTGTGTCTTAGCTAGAGTCACCCAAGTAAAGCTTGCCACAATGATGGCATTGAGCTTTAAATTTCCCATCAACTTTTTTCCTTGTAAAATGCTCTCAAACATCTAAGGTAGTCTTTCTTTTTCTACTTGTATCCACATCCTTATTTGTAACCTCTTGCTCTCCCTCTTCCTTTGTCATTTCTTGTTCCTCTACCTCTAGGTCCTCTCCCACTATCTCCACCATTGGGGATTTTGGACTTCCAATTGGTTCAGAAGTTTGGGAGTTAGAAATTCTATCAATCAAAACAAATATTCACAAATTCATTATTACACATACTCATTGATTAATGGGCACAAATTCATAATTACACCTATTCATAAATATTCGCAAATTCTATCAATCCAATCATAATTAGACATGATTAACTACAAATTCAAACACTTACTCATTGTTTAATGGGCATAAAGGTGATGCAAGACAACCAACTCTTAAGCTCCAATTTAAAATAAAGAAATCAATCAACCTTTTGCCTTTAATTGACAAACCATCAGCCCCACCAAGTCCACTCATCACTAGTGTTCCAACCGTCAAGTTTTACTTGGTAAGGCCACGGCAGTGCCTTCTTTAGTGGGCCATACGTAGCAAGTCAAGTTGGCAAAATCTTTTTGCCTAGTTAGCTATGGTAATATCAGAAGCACCTTATTTTGATGGTTGTAAAACTAATCCACGAGATTTTGTCAACTGTATGAATGGAATGGAGCAATTCTTTGAGCAAGCAAATTTTGCGGATAACAAAAAGGTTAGGTATGGAAAGTTGAATTTAAGAGGTGGAGCACAAATGTTTTGGGAGGATCTTGAATATTTTCGCTATCTAAAGTATGAACTTGCCATTAGTGTGTGGGAAGATATGAAAGAAAAGTTTTGTGATAAGTATTTGTCACCATACTTTCCAGCTAAGTATCTACCACAATCTTAGTGTGGTACTTTTCAAGTTGAAGCAAATACGATGAATCTTCATCCCATTTCATGTCCTCAGTGCACTTTTGAACAATCTATCAAGGAATTAAAGGAATTATCTGAAAAGCTCATAAAAGATGTTCAAGACATGATTACTCAGATGAAACAAATGAAGACTCAAACTGATTCAATTGGGAAACCAAGGATAATTGATCACAATGAAATTATTGCTCCCCCCATGGAAGACAACATTGATGATGATATCTTGGTCATGGAGAATCCTCAAGCAACACCAAAGCCTAATGTTGACAAAGATGTACATGCCTTGACAAGTGTTGCTTTAACATGCATGCAAGGAAACGAATCTATTGAAGAGCAGTAACAAGAAGAGATGGTTTCTAAAGAGAGTATTATAATAGAGGGATATGACCTAGGAGTCAGCACTAAGCGGGGATACCACTAGGAGTCAGCACCTAGGGTGGACCTGGAGTCAACACCAGACCAAAAGAGACCAAACGACCATTTTTTTCATTTATCAAAATATCAACTATCCCCTCAAGAAGTACAATAGATTGCTTAAAAAGGTTTACTAAACCCTAGTTTTAATTGGCTAGAAAACCCTAATTGCCTTATTACAAAAATAACCTTGCTTCCAAATTAAAATACTAATAGCCTAATAAACTACTATGACCTAATACATAAAAATACAATTGAATTGCAAACATAAATACTACTAGATAAAAATTTTCTTGCATCTCTCGCATCAAAAGGTGATGGTGATCTTGAGAGTGAGCTGCCAGAAGGCGACAATGGTGAGGGTGATCGTGAAAATAGCGAAAGAGACCACATAGCTAGCAAGGGACAACGTCCGATTCTCAAGGGAGAACCACTTGGTGAGGGGAAACCAGATTTTTTTGTGTCTCCCATTTCCGTTTTAGGCACTGCATTCACAACAAACACAAAAAACAATAAACACAATTTCTTCCATTAAACAATTACACTTTCTTTGAAAAACATTTTCCCATAGAATTTACTTTTCCATTAACTACACTCAATTATTCACTCATCAAAAATGAAATGTCCCACTCACTTTTTTATAGTTAACATAACAAGGCTTTAACATATATTGACAAACCAAACTATACACCCACAATTTCCCTTTCTTGTAAATAACTGAGAAGCCCCTCTTTAATAACTAAAAAACTTATTTAATTTTTTAAAAATAATATGAATCTAAAAAATAGTATACAGGGACTCAGTTTAATCTTTTTTTAAAAAAAATAATATGAATCAATGTATTTAATTTTAAAAAAAATAATATGAATCAACAAAACCCCTCTTTGATGAATACAGGGACTCGGTTTGGGGACAAAAATAAGATGAATCAACAAAATAGAAATTGATGAGTTTTGGGGGGAAAAAAAAAACATAACTTTGCTTGGCAAATGGGACTCGGTTTGGGACCTTTGGGTACTTGGCAATGATGTCACGTGATTCCTCGTACCTTTGCTTGGCGAATGGGATTCATGAAACAAACAATTGAAACAAACATCTCAGACTGAATACAATATATAAAAATAAAATTAAAAAAAAAAGATTTTGAAGAGAACAAAACAGACCGGTGGTGATAGAGGTTGGATCGGCGGGTGACAAAGGTTGGGCCGGAGGTGACAGAGCTTGGACCGGTGGTGACAACTTGGGCTGGTAGTGCGATTTGAGAGTGGGAGAGGAGAGTGAGCTATGGGCTGAAATGAGGGGCGGCTATGAGTATTGTGTGTGAGCTGAAAATTTTAGGGTTTATAACTATATATATATATATATATATATGAGTGTTTTGGTATTTTAAAAACTAATCAGGTTAGTTTTG
The DNA here is from genome assembly GCA_032727855.1 of Quercus ilex subsp. ballota. Classification (NCBI taxonomy): domain Eukaryota; kingdom Viridiplantae; phylum Streptophyta; class Magnoliopsida; order Fagales; family Fagaceae; genus Quercus; species Quercus ilex. The sequence continues at coordinate 36,970,342 of CM064912.1, read as the reverse complement.
AGTCCAGGTTCAGGCTAAGTTTTACCAAAACCCGGACTTGATCCAGACCCGCTTTGGGATTTTTTTTTTACCCTACTCTTTATTAGGCCAGGTACTCGCGGGTTAGACAGTAATTACCATCCCTATTAGAGATTAAAACTCACTACCATTTGTTATTGTGTATTTAAAATAAAATGAGACCTCCAATTAAAAAAATATTAGAGGTAAGCCATACCCAAATATAAATACATGATACAAATGTTCGCAATTGATAATTGCTTAGATCTTTAAATTACCAAATACCAGTACTGCAAAAAGGGTCTCTGCTCACAGTGGAAGGGTCCACTTCTAAAACCATTATGCAAACTCCAATCACTTGGAAATTTAAGTTGTGAGCCAAAGACGAAAATCATGACACCTGTTACATTTTTGTGGTAATGGCCCAGGTCAAGAAACTAAAACATTGAATTGAAATGACAGTTGCGATTCCCGCACCACCAGTGCCACCGAGATCTACAACTACAATTTTATTAGAGTTTGGTTCCTTTCTATTTGTGTTTGACTGGTGAGAAAATGTTATTTCTCTTTGGGAAAAGAAGAAGATCAATCAAGACTACGCAAAATGTTGATGACTGATGAGTAATGACCAAGTATTTTGTTCTATGTGTCCTGCTTTATTTTTAAATGAATTAGTCCATGACAAATTATTCAATGTTAAAAATATACCACTCAGCGTTTCCTTATGATACATAGGAGACAAATTAAACTGAAATGTTTTCAAAAGTTTAGAGATGGGAAAAAACCACTTTTTAAATTTTATGTAGGGACAAAAAAATAAATTTCATGCAAAGAAAATAATACCTTAAATAAGAAAGGTATATGGTTTATTTTGTAAATTTTATATAAGAATACTTATTAAAGAAATGAAAATGTTTATCTTCAAATTAATTTGGAGAGAAACCCCTTTAATCCCCTCTTATATATTTTTATTGGATATGAATTTTGAAAATGTAATTGTTGGATTGCATGTTCTTATTATATCCTCTATGCTTTCAAAATTTTGAAAAAATAAAAAATCAATAACTATATTATCAATCAATGTTTAAATTTTAAGTTTTTTGGTTCTAAAATTATGCATAAAAAATAAGTTTATTAATCAAATAATAAATATTATTTGATTTGAACAAAATTTGATATGCATGTTAAGAACATAAAAAAAATACAATCCAACGGTTAGGTTTTTAAAATTCACATACATTAAAAAAGATATAAAAGAAGTTTGAAAAGTTTCTTTCCTAAACTAGTTTGGAGAGGGAAACCTTGACCTTAGAAAAAAAAAATTGACTAAGGATATAATATTCTTTTTCATGTTTTAGTTGCTTTGACAACATTTAAAAAAAAAAAAAAAAATCAGAAAACAAAAGCAAATTCAATAATATGCTTGCAATAAAAAATATAAAAATAATTGTATGCTTAAATTAGTTAAAATAATAGCATGACTTGAATACATCACTTTCATCTCAGTATGATCTTCAATTATTGCTTCTTTAAGCCTTTCCAATATAAACTACATTTTATTTAATTGTTTTAGGGATTCTATTTAAAAGTTAAACCTATGGTTCCCTCTTTTGATTTCTATCTTACTGAAATTCTTTTTATCAAAGTTCTTTGTAAGATATTAAGCCTGAACTTGTGTTGTATGTAAACTTTTGGGAAAATCCACGTTCCCCACAGCCTTTGTCATGAGCATTTTACTCACTGCAAACCAACTTTTTGACAGAATTCCCCAACCAATGTTTCGGACTTTAAACTCACTTTTTAAACATTCTGGTGGTTTCTCTAGAGCAATTTATGTATTCTTTATGTATTACTTGGAGCTTGGACAACATGGGAACCACGTACATCTTATGTTCATTGCAATGAGACACATACTTTACTACACACAGCTTGATAGTTGGGTCTTTCTCTACCAAACCTATAGCTATATAGGCCCTATTGGTTGAGTTTCTCCTTGTTTCTTTAATGCTTCCTATCCCTCCCAGTCCTAGCTAGTATATAGTTGTTTTTAAGTTTTGTCTAGGCTCAGTTCATGTCATCTACCCACTACTCTCACTACAAAAAATTGGGTCTATAGTCGCATTTTTAAATGTGGTTATAGGCCTAAAAACTGCTGGTATAAACCTAAAACCTAAATGAGCTATCTCGGCACTTTTTATACCGGTGTTTTCTTGCGTTGGCCAATAAGTGTGACAATAGACCCTATACCGGCACTTTTTTAGAAACTATTGGGATATCCTATACCAACAGTTTGGAATCCTATACGAGCACTTTTAAAAAAGTGAAAACTGCCATAGTAGGTGACCCTATACCAACGGTTTTAAACCGCCACAATAGGAATTTTTATATTTTTCTCATATAATCTTTAATGGCGGCTTTGGAACCCTATACTGGTGCTTTTTTGAAACTTAAAATCATTGCAATAGGCGTGACCTATACTTGCGGTTTCAAAACCACTGCTATAGGAATTTTATGGAAATTGATATATAGCCTATACCAGCAGTTTCACTATAGGATTTTTTTTTTTTTTTTTCAGGCACATAAAGTTTTCTTGTATTTTATATGCAGTTGGTGAGTTTTTTTTGTACTAGTCAATGTATAATAAAGTTTTAGACATTGATATATATATATATATATATATCAAAAGGGGGTAAGATACAGACCGCCGCGGCGGCGGGGGGGGGGGGGGGGGGGGGGGGAGTTGATAAATCAAGGTCAACCATATCAATATCATAGATTCATAGTCTTTCAAAACTTAATGTGCTTAATGGCTAACGCAGTTCTATGTACTTAATATAATAGTAAATGAAACATGTGAATATACTAGCCATTCAACATAAAACCTTAGTTGTTAAGAATTTTGTAATTGAATTAACACTTTCTCCTCCACAAAATACTTATAAATCCAGGTGAAATAATCGTATCGTAATTATTTTTAAAATAAAAAACCTTAAAAACTCAGTTACCAAAAAATAAAAAAGAGCAGTTGGTTTCTTTTTGGAAAGTAGAATTGAAAAAGATGCGGAGAGAGAAAGAGAGTGAGTACGTAGATGATATTGTTTGTTACTTTGTTTTCAGGAGCTTGGTGTAGTCTCTGAGTCTCAGGTGTTAATCAGAAATACACTTGAGTACATTACCAAATCGACCTCACATGTGTCAAGCTCTCTATTACCACCTTTTGCATTTTGCTAGATAAGAAGATCTGGATCACATAAACCTTTTTTGTCTGAGCTAACGTGACAAAAGAGACCACAATCCAAAGTAACCGACCAAGGATAAAAGTTGTACCAAACTGATCGAGTGAGGCAAAAGTTTTTTTTTTTTTTTTTTGGGGGGGGGGGGGGGGGTGTGTGTGGTGGGGGTGTTCAATTTTATTGAAAATTCCCATTTGTATGAAGCCGTTAAATTATCGATGACTAACCACTCAATTTTTTAATGTAATAATTTTCTCCTTTTTTCATCAGTGCTATGCAGGTGCAGGC